>VWZG01010740.1:766141-832195 GCA_013396735.1 Grallaria varia
AAAAAGTACTCCAGTCAGAAGAAGTTAAAACTTCTTTGGGTTTATTTTTGTTTCATGAAATCCCTTGGTACTATTATTTCCCAGGTCTGGATTTACAGGCTCAGGTTTCTTTGTCACTTCCCTTTGTACAGACCAAGAGCTGTTCCATATACAGGCACAAACCCAGCATCAGAAACCTACTCTGGGCTAAGATCACTTCAGATAAAGTGCACTCTTTGTCAGCATCTCTGACAACCTGATAACAATATGTTGAAGCAGGTTGGCCAAGAGACATAACAGGATTGAAGACACCTTTTTCTTTCCACTTCTGTATTGCTGTTTCAAGGCATGGTGGGTTGCCTTGTGTAAACCACAAGGAAGTACCGATGTCTGCAGGGCTTTGGATGAAGAGCTGGGCGACTGTGGTGTGAAGCCAGGTCTGCAGCATATTCCAGAAGTGTGACAGAGGTCCATGCAGACATGACATAACCAACTAGAACAGCCCAGCTGTGGCCATTCAGTCTTCACCAGAGGTTGTACTTTCGCATGCAGGGTGCAGGCTTTGCAGTTGGTGACTATGAGTACACTGTGTCTGCTTTTCATGGGTTGCTTATAGAGCTCTCCATTGTGTCTACCTGAGGATGGGAAATCCTCAGATCTCCTTGCCATGCAGTACCTCTGAGGAGGAGATCACAGGATCACAGAATCACAGAATGGCTCACGTTGGAAGGGGCCACAGTGGGTCAGCTGGTCCAACCTCCCTGCTTAAGCAGGGTCATCCTAGAGCACACACTGTACAGGATTGTGTCCAGACAGTTCTGGAATATCTCCAGTAAGGGAGACCCCATAACCTCTCTGGGCAATCTGTTCCAGTCTCCCACACAGTAAAGAAGTTCTTCCTCATATTCAGGTGGAATTTCCCGTGCAGATATTTATGTTTATGTATATGATGCTCAGCAAGAAGGGCAGTGGTGCTGCCTGCACCTGTCTTCCAGGGCTGTCACGTAGATATTTGTATAATTACTCAGTGATAAGGACTACAGCTCATCTGACTGCACATGAGAAGAAAGCCTGACAAATCTGCCTTTTCCATCTGTCCAAGAGCAAACCTCAGTGTGCCCTCATGCAGCCAGAAGAGCCTGTAACAGGGGAGATAAGGAAAAGCCGCCTGTTATCATTCTCGGTGCAACACAGCTTGAGTACTCATGAGTCACAGTTTGCTTTCACCCCTGACTGAAGGAAAATGCCTGAGGATGTGTCAGGAACTTGAGAAAAGTAAGGACTCTAGGGGTCTTCTCAAGGTATTCTGACATTCACAGGACACCATCTGAACCTGAATAACAACAAAACTCTTACCAGCATCTCTAGAGTGACACCAATATGCCATTGTCACTGGGATGGAGGGAAGGAAGGAGTTAGTACGCGTACACACACAAGTTCTTCAAAGAAGGAGGTTTGCTGTGCACTCTGATGTTTGACACATGCAAATAAAACCTTCCTGCATATTTTGGCTTATGCAAATGGCCCTTAGGTACCAAGGTTCTGAGCACTTAGAGTTATCTGAGAGTGAGACCTCTTCTACTGCAGACAGTGCAGCTGGAGTTTTCCTGGCTGTCATGATCCACAGTAGTAGAATAGCTACCTTGGATAGACAACTTGACTTCCTCTGCTACAATCTATCATCAGCATACTAAATATTTCCTTGGCTTCTGTCCCTGCTGTTCCAGTGCTGATGAAGGTGGGTGAGGACAAACCCACTCCACATGTGAAATGTCTTGCTCCCGGGCAGTATGGGACTTCTGTGTCCTGGACTCTTCATGAGTTTGTCACACACAAAACCCATGCTTGGTTTCTTCTTCTGAGACCCCTGAGAGGGAAAGGGGACGCCACTGTGGGATGGATGTGAAAGCTATCAAATGTGATTTTCAATTACCAGTACAGTAAGACTAGGCAAACACACCATTGAAATCAACAGGGTTTTTTTAATGGCTTCAGCTGGGCTTGGAGTCTTACTCTAATTGTGTGCCTATGTAGGGTTTGAAGACTGGGAGTCTTCCACCTAAATGTAGGTATTTGATGATGAAGATGTCTAAGGTAGGACACTACAAAGAGATAGATGCAGTCAGGCAGCGAGTCAGACTCTATGACTGAACCCATCCCATGCTATTAACTGTGAAGAGTCATTAAATAGCTTATTCTTCTAATCTGATGCCTTGAATAGTGCCCAAACTTAGTGGTAAGAGCAGGCTGAAGCAGCTTAGTACCCAACTGAAACAGGGGGAAAATTATTGCATAATTTTCTCTTGCTACATTTACTAAGATTATGGTGAAAATGTGCACATGTTGCTGAATCTGATTGATGGATGAAGAAGGAATATAATTATTTAGAAAAATTAAAATAAACTTTTATTTTTATGCTTTATCCTAATGTAGATAGAATGTTAAGAATTTATCACCTGAGATAAAAGACTTAATCATTACTGAACCCTTTGGCAATTGTTTTAATAACATTAATCAAGATGAGCTCATTTAGTGCTAATGGGGGTGTTTTAAGTACTTTTATAGGATTTCACTGAAATTCAGAATTAAATAATTGGGCCATTATTCCAAAGTGTTTTCATCATCCCTCAGGGAAGTCCCAATTTCTTGGATTTCATCTGCTTGGTTTTATTTCCTCTCAAGCATTAATTCTGATTGCTCTTGACAATTTTGGAGCACCTCCTCCCCGTGCCCCTCTTCTGGGCAGTTTTAGGTTCGTTGCCCCTGATAATCTATTTTGTCCAGGCAGTAATGGACAAGAAAGATTTAAAATACCACTAAATGAGGCTGGTGATAGATGATGAGACAGCAAGGGTGCTGATTTCCATCACCTCAAGGGTCTAGTGAGTTGAGTTTTTCCCGACATCCAGACTGGATGAGCAATCGGCTAATTAATTGTCTGATTCTACTCGATGTTAGCTTAAGCGTGCTTAGTCTTTCTTAGAGGCTGCAATCTTTGCAATCTGGAACACACTGGCAGCTGCTGAAGGTATTATGGAAGGAAGGTAAAGAGTCTTCCTGAATTTATGTTTTTAGTGCCAGCTAATATGGTCAAATGTATCTGAAATATCCTCATAATGATGGCAGGTGTAATGTAGGACATACAGTAGATTGCCTTCCTTGAAAAGCAGTTAGATGCCCTGAGTGGTCTGAAACAACATGAAACGATTTGGGCAGTTGTATTGAGCCTTATGGTTGGAATCCATTCAAGATAAGGACTCCACATGTCCATGTATACCTGTTTATACATAACATAGGTATCTAGACTCCTGTTACATTCAGTGGAGATTTAGTTAATGCAGTCACTGACAACCAGAGTGTCATTTGGCTGCTTAGACACTTTCTGTCTACACTCAGATGAGTTGAGTCACCCTTCAGACTCTGATGATTGTGTCCAGCAGTCCTCAATGCAAACTAGGATGCCTCAGGCTCAATCCAGCTGACCGAACTTTGATGCTTAGTGCCATGGTAGATGCTCTAGAGTGTCCTGGCTGGCCTCCAGCTCTATCTTCAAAAGCAACAGGTTATCCCTGCCAGTCCTATGTGGACATCTCAGACATTTTATGATACCTAAAAAAATTGCAAGACGGATACATGTGGGCACCAAAATGCTGCCTTTTGGCAGAGACTGCGGTAAGCATCACACAAATAATTTCAATAGAAATGCTAAAACTGTCTGAATCATTTGTATAATGATATGTTCATTTATATGATAGTCACATTAGAAGGTTTTATTTAATCTGGTAGGAAAGCCTGTATCAGCCATTCCTGGTTTTGATAATCACAAGAGATGTTGCCATTTCAAACTCACTCCATCAAATTGGCAGGTCATATTCTACCAGGATGTTTGGTAATTCTCATACATTTAAACAAGAAATAGTGCATATTTGTTTCATATTTAACCAATCTTATGACTGCTGGTTTCTACTTTTACTCAGAATAAATGAAAGTTTCTTACTCTTAATCCATTTCTCTTACTCCATTATGGTGATTCAAAATAGTACAGGCTGGTAGATATATGAGGAGAAAAAGAAGGAAGAGCATATATTCACTTTATTGCTTGTCTGGAAAATAAACTTTTAAAATTTCTTTTAAAAGATTATCCTCAGTACAAAGATCTTTACTCCCATCATTTTACCAAGCACAATAAACAATGTACATTATATTCAGCAAAATTTCAGCTTCATAAATCCCATTTTCCAAGGCTTTATGTGATGACAAAGATCAAAATTTGTAACCAAAGTGTGTATATCTTGTAATGTGTACATTCTGTTTGGTGTCAACTGTTGGCAAACTACTCAACATTTCAGATTTAACAATTTCTAATTTTTTATTCATGGAAAGAAGTTGAAATATTACAATGAACAAGTAATATGACTGAGAATAACTATTTTCAGTATCATTATTTCAGTATTATTATTTTGTATAGCTTAATAATTAGGTAGCATCATTAAGTTGTTGTATTTTTACTGTGTAAACCATCTTGATTTTTATATTCTTAGTGATCCCATAGAGAGGTCTCAGGTTTTGCAGCACACGTTGGACATGGCTTATGACCATGTCAAATATGTAAGGCGGGCAGGATCCAGGTAAAAATATGTGACGTATCCTGTTTGTACTTACACAATTAAAATAATTCAATCCTTTACACAAAACTGATGCAACAGGTTTCCTTTTTAGGAAGTTAAACTCTGTCCACATGGGTGATGAATGCTCTGTTGCAGCCTGCAGTTGACATTTATGTGTCTCCACTACAGCTGCATATTACTGATTCTAACAACACCTACTGCATTCAGTCCTTGAAATTACTTAATCAGACCTTCCAAAGGTTTAACTTTGTTAGCTTTAGTTGAGCAAGAACTGAGTAGGAATTTCAGGATTTCAGTTGCAGCAGATAACTGATGCAAAAATGAAGCTGAAAAATTAATGCCATTGTGCCTTTAATTCCTGCCAGTGTTGCACCAAACAATGATCTGGAGAGATCAGTGACTAATATGGTGGGTTAGAACAGAGAAAAAGCAGCTTGATTAATTGTAACATTTGTTTCATTTAATAGCTTCATAGATTCCGAGGTCAAAAGGGAGCACTCTGATTATCTAGTCTGACCTCATGCAGAACAGAGGCTGTGGGGCGTCACCAGGTGATTCCTGCCCAGGCTGAACCCTCCTTCCCTGGGCCATAAGGAAACTCTCCAGCCAGCTATATGGGTGAGCATTACCTCATGCAATATATTGGGCTATATCCTGAGCTCATTTTACCGTCTTGTAAATCCTGAGAAGTTTCACATGGCATCACAGGGCTTACATCAATGAAAGAGAAATCAGAATTTGGCTCACCCTTCCTCACAACATGGTACCCAGTGAAAATTTTTCTTTACTCTCCTGTATAAAAAAAGTAAGATATGTGTTTATGTACTTGTGGTGCATTGCTTTATCCTGGACTGTAATGTTTTGATTGAATCATTGAAGTTGAGGTAACTGGCCCCTTGGTCCAATTGTGGAATTTGGCCTTGTTTAGAAGATAAGGGAGAATCTTCATTACTTTTATTGCAGTTTATAGATTTGTCTGGCCTTCTGCTTTGTACACATCAGATTTCACCCCTAGATAATATCAACACTGAACTTCTCATGTAATCAGAAAGACTTAATTTAAGAATCCGCCATAACATTAAGCAGCTCTTTTCAAGCACTTTCAGAAGCTATGTACCTATCTCCAGAGAGGAAAAAAGTGAAAAGAATGTCATTATACACTGAAAATCCTTGAGGGTAGTCAAATAACATATTTATCCTTCCTGTTAAAAGCATAGTCAATAAATTTTAGATACAGCCCAATCTAATGTGACAAGAAATGAAACAATTCAAGTATAGTCACTATTCAAGGTAATATTCTGCTGCTCAGAAACATTCTGCATTTGTGTATCTAATTATAGCTAAACACGCACAATCGGTCTGGAGGAGAAAAGACAACACAGAAAGAACCGTGCCTCGCCAACACCGCCTATGGAGACTTTCTGCTGTGCCTTTTGCAACCGGACTTGTCTCTCTCGCATCGGCCTCTTTAGCCATCAGCGCGCTTGCAGCAAGCGTGGGGAGAGCCCTTCCCAAATCTTCATTCACAAAGCCCAGCCATGGTGATGACTGTTATGTTGTAGTCAGCTGGGAAAAGAGGTTAGGACTGCTATGTGTGTCAATCAGGTTACCAGGTAGATAAATCCAGGTTTCTGCCAGTCAAAATTTTCAATGTCTGTATTTGGCTGAGATCACCAGGTTTCTTTGACACTCACACACAGTTATTTGCATATCTATATCTTGCACATTATATTCCAGCTCTTTTCAAAAGAAAAGGACATAGTCCCTTTAAGTCCTGAGCCTAAAGTGAATATATGAAAATGATCCATGACGCTATTATCCCAACCACACTTCCCGAGTGATATTTTCTAATATCAGAAAAAATTTGTTGCCATGGTGACTGGCCTGACCTGAAACAGTTCCGTTGATGCTGAGCTTCCTTTCCCTTCCCCAAAAAAAGGAGCTAAATATAATCTTTTGGAAAAGCAATTTTTTCTTTTGATTTGTTAACAGCAACGTCTCACAACCTGTTGTTCATGCCATATTGGCTTATTAATACTCTCAGTTAAAAGAAATAGAGAACTCAAAGAAAACTGATCTTGAAAGAAGGCTGCAGTTTTAACTGAAAAATATCCTTGTAAAAGGATGTTGTGTCCACCCATCTCAGGACACCGTCTAATTTAGCTTCTTTTGAATGGAATCAAAAGTTCAAATGTGCCATTAAAAATCTAAGAATTCCAGGTGGGTCAGTTCAGTGCTACTTGCTACAGTGGCATGTTAAAAGTTCCTTTGATCCTTAGTAACTCAGTTAATTTGCCTCATCATTAGCATACGTCTTACTTTAATCCTCTGTTGGATTAAAAATTGACCTTCGCGTGATCCTCAGGCAAAGAAATACTTTGTTGAAAATTTTCTTTTCTTTGAAAGGGATGCCAAGAAGGGGAAAAAGTCAGGAGTGACATCCCTTTGCAGCTCCAGCAGCAGCTGGGACATGTGCTAATAGTGAAAAAAGGTCTGAAATCCACAAAAAGGCACAGGTGCTAAGGAAGGAGTCAGATGACTCATCAGTGTTTAAAGGCCAAGAATCATCACATCCCATACTCAGCACCAACTATGATTTCATTGGTTAAGTTTTCCAGGCATTTAGGGAAAGGCTCCAGGTGTTTAGTGTGATCCAGCTTGCCTAAGGGGCATGCCTGGGCTTCCTAAGGGCAGTAAATTCAAGAAGCTTATATATACAACCAGGAGGTAAGGACAGTCTGCCTTTCGAATGTAGAACAGACTTTTTCCCAGGTACCTCAGACTTCTTGTATATCTAAGATTGTTTTTTTAATAACCTGAGTTCAGGAATATCAGCTGTATTCCAAGAGTGCAGTTTTGAGGAAGGATCTTGGGACCCTTCTTGCTGACTCCTTCAGAATGAAGCAGCATTACCCACTGTAAACCAGGCAGGATGTTGGCCCCTCTTCCCTTACCTCGCCAGTAATAAGTCATCCTTCCACCACCAGCATCCTTCTCCTTCTGGCTGACGGTTTTCACCACCATGCTCTAGACTTAGACTTCCTCTTGCTTCTTTTTCTTTTTGTCTCGGGGCTTTTGCAGGTTTGGTGCACTTATGGTTCAAAGGATCTTACTTTCTGACAGGATTTCATGCTATGAATTTTATCCTGTGCTTTGGAGACAGGTGTACTGGCATTTACTGGCTTGCCTTTTAGCCAACAGCTCATCCAATGTGCGGGCCTCCAGGTCTGAACAGGGAAATGAGGGTCTGAATGCAGCACAGTGAGCTCCAAGAGACATGCAAAGTGTCCCCATGTCTCTTTGTGGGATACGGTGTTTACTAATGTCAGGAGAAGCAACTAACTTAATCTATGTTCTTGGCACACCATTTCACCTTTCCAAAGTCTCTTTCACAAATAACAAGAGGGGACTCATCAAGAGCTGCTCAGAAAATGTCCACTGAAACAATGCCTGAATAGAAAATTATGTTCTTAGCTACCTGACCAATGACATTGATGAAGAACTTTACCATTGCTCTAATTTTTCCCCCTTCTAGTTGGAAAAATTATAAAGAAGAATTGTTTGGCTTTTAGCCATGTTTAGCTTACAAGATTTTTGCTCTGCTAGATCTTTTTTTCAGGAAAAGATCACTTTGAGCACCAATATTTATATAAGACATTTCAGGAACTAGCAATGAAAAATGATATCGAAATGCAAGAAGCAGTAGTGGTATAACTGGAGACACCAGCAAGGCAAGATCTGTAGGGAGAGTAAAGTTTTTCAGTTTATTATATAATTGGGAAGGAAAAATGGGCATGCAAGCCTTTCCTCAGACCTCTCTGACCAACAGAAAGGTCCTAGCTAGTAATAAAGGGCAAAGAAGTATTCCTTCAGCTTCTCCAGAATTGCTCTCCAGAGTCTATAATTGCTCGTTTTCACACACACAAACTTACACAAACAAGTTTTAAAGCCACTTATCTTGAACAGGTCTGCAATCTGCCAAGTACCATGGGCTCTGAAAGGTTACAAAGAAACATGGGATTCCTCTTACCCCAACAAACTAACTGACTTTGACAACTAAATTTCCCCTTAAATATGTTTAGAACTTCCTTTATATAGAAGTGTGAGTCATTCTGACAGGCTTAATTTGTACTGAAAAATGAATGTGTTAAACGTATTAGCCATTCAGGTTAGAAAGACTGTAAACAGTAGATTGATGACATTTGCACTTGGTGTACTATACCCTGTGTGCCTAAAAGTCAAATTATAAGAATCAGCGAAAGACATGATGAAGATTTGCTGGAAATTATATCTTAATGCCTTTCTGCTCTTGACTTTCCTTGATATTTTATTTTCTATAGCGAGGAGTGTATCTATGAAATGATGGCCCTTTTTTATCTGCGTCATATTTCTGGCAATTTATTCGTATTTCCAGCATAACTAAACAACTAATAGCAAATATAGAAGCTTGCTGGTGTTAATAAAACACTGCACAATAGACCAAAAGACTTGTTTGAGTTTGAAGACCCATCAACTTATACTTAAGGAGATGCTGAAGTCCCAACCTTTATTAAGAGGCTTTGACAGTATCTGGGCCTGAACTTCTCTGGCTTGTTTCCATGTTAAAAGCTTGCCTGACTTGTAAATAAGAGTGAGTGGAAGGGTTGTGGTACTCACAAAGTCAAGTGTGAATTACTTAGGAACTCTCTCAACCTTTCTTTCTTCTCAGTGGTAAGAAAAGCTTTCCAGAAGGTGATTCAGAGGCAATGCCTGGCTCCGATACTCATAAGTGACCCTTAGTATTGTCAGACAAGCTCAGAGTGTGAGGTGACATCTCAGTCCAGTCTGCACCTTGTGTCAAGCTGTTTGGGGAGAGCTGGCAGGTTCTCCAGGCAGGGAGATTCAGGCAAGAGTGTTCATGAGCTTTCTCCAAGTCCAGAGCCTGCTGGGTGTACAGTTGGATCTTGGTCTCAAGCATTGCTATGGAAGAGGATATAGATCTCATGTCAGGGTTCTAAGTCAACTTTTGACTGAGTAGTCTTCTAGATTACTACTAGGGACACAAAACTGGCAAACCAGGATTAATAATCGTAGAAATAACTCCTCTGTGTCCTTTATAATCAAAAAGTGGACAAGATCATACAGTCTGAGAAGACTTACTTGCTTATTGTGCTGTGAGGGGCCAACCCTCTTTGGGAACTGGTTGATAGGACTTGGGATCCAAAGCAGCCCCTGTGTCAGTAGGTCATGCACAGGGTGGGAGGCACTACCTAAAGCAGAGGCTGATCTTGTCGTATAGTCCTTTCCCTGTCTCCATTTCTTCAGCACCTAGCAGTTCAAGAACCTTTATAAAGCCTAGACATATCAGGTAGGCCACAATATTTCGGTGTCCCTCATATTTATTTTATGGAGAATTTTCTATTGCCAAGTACTTGAGGAATCAATGGTAGTATGGGGAGATAGCTCTAAATTAAAGGCATTTTAAGGGTTTGCTTAGAAATCATACCCTTGTCACTGGTACTTGAAAAACCTTCATAGCTCATAATCAAATCCAGCGAGTATATTTATAATAGTCAGGCAGGAAATGTCTGCTGACATTACTTTTTAGTGCTATTCAGACCTTCTGCATTTCTCTGGAGTACAGCAGGAGTGTGAAAGAGAAGGTAATGATAATGCAGAATCCCTGTCATATAACAGGGCATGAGAAGAGAGGATTAGGGGTGTACGAAAATGAAGATTATCTGATCTGAATATGCCAGTTCTGTGAATCCTTGCACAGATGACAGCTTTGGTGTGATGTAGAGGACTTTGTTTTTCTTCCTTTACCAACAACGTTTCTTCTGGGAATCTAATGCATTATTATATTCCATGGCAAATGTTTGCAGCCCATGGAATGGATAATGAAAACATGTGACTCATTTGGAGCATTTTAACTTGTGTGTTTGTGTACTTTCAGAACTGCTCCATGTGTTGTGCAACACATTTGCCACCAGGCCAGACAGCAGCTCTCCATAGGCCTCAAGGAGTAGGACTCGTGTAAAAGCACACATCAGAAAAAGATGCAACTGTATATACAGAAACAGTACAAAGAGACCAAGTACATATAAAAGCACAAATGAATCTAAGTATTTTGGATATCATTGTGTTTGCATATGACTACCTTTTTGGATTGACCTATAATAAGTTAATAGTTCCAGATTTTAGTTACTATAGTGAGTCAGAGAAGAAAAATCCAAGTAAATCTCTGTATTTTCTTGCCCTGGAATTCTAAAATTGATTTTATGTGGTGCTGTCTAAGCTAGGTTGTACCAGAAAACACTATGAAACAAAAAAAATCCCACCCAGTATGCAACAACTTTTAAAAGAACATTTCTAGGGTTGCAGATGCAGAGGTTTAAAAATTAACATAATACCAGAATTAATGTTGTCTGTGGTTTTCCATTCACTTTCTTAGGTTGCAGTATTGAATTAAATAGTTACATATGATTTTTCCCACTCTTCCAGGGGGATGAATCAGACTTGTGCTGTGAAGGCATCTGTTGTCTGTTAAGTCCCCTGACTCATTTGTTGCACAAGTTGGAAGATGTGAGATGAATGAGGCAGGGGACAGCAGGGAGAAAGAGGGTTCTCTGGTGGCTGAGGGAGATGGATGTCACTCAGGAGAACTGGATTTTATCCCTGCCTCTGACACAAAGATCATATGAGGAACTGCAAATCATTTGAACCAAGGTTGTTATATTCAGCCATGAACACAAAGAAATTACACTCTGAGCTTCCCATTACACAGGTACGAATTTTGGTTTCTTCATGGATCTCCTTGTTACAACCAAGCTTTTTCTGGCCTGTGGGCTTTGTCCTTGCTCTGGAGACCGTACTGGTGAATTGAGTCCCCTAATCCAGTAGGGAACGTTCCAGGACCTTGGCCATTACCTTACAAGGTCTGCGGCACTTCCAAAATTCAGGATGGGGCAGAAGTGTCCTAGGAGAGGTAAGGGTACAGTCTGTGCTCTACAACAGACTGTGCTCTTTTCCTCAAGTTTTGAGAACTAAATAACATCAGATTTTGTTTGCATTTAAGAGTTTGGAGCTGATCTCCTTTTCCCAGAAATCCCTTTGTGCGGTCCCATGCAGGTGTCTCAGTGCGGTACTGCATCTGGCAAAACCTGGCTGTTGGATGTAACAGGGATGCTGCAAATTTCACAGATGTACACTAGCAGGGAATGGGACAAATTATCAGAGAAAGGACTGAGCTGAAAGATTTTTGGCTTAGTAGCTTAAGGATGTTTGTGTTCAACTTTTCTGCCCCTTAAGCAGAACTGTTGGGCTGCCTGTTCTTGTTTCAGTCCCATTCCAGTCCTATTCCAGTCCCATGCTTAGCTCTTCACTTAATACCACAGAAATCTCAGAAAATCCAAGTATGCCCAATGTGGGATTTCTTATCCCATTCTCATTCTTTTGCTTTCCCAAAACTTTTCCCACATCAAATATTCTGTCAGTCTTGGTCAGCCCACGAACTTCTTTCCACGACCTTTATTCCTTTGCACTGGCATCCAGTCTCTGCGATGGGGTCCTCATCCCATCCCTTGTGCTCTCCTGAGCAGGCAAACAGTCCCATCTCTTCCCTCAGTATGACCATGGCCACTGCCTGGACCTGTGGCACATCTCACTGTTTCCAGCCATTACCCCCTATTCTCCTTCCAGGATTCCCACTGTGCTGGAACCTTCCCAAATAGATTTGAGGACAGACTTTTTAGCAGGGCCTGTATCAATAACACATGGGGTAATGATTTTAAACTAAAAGTAGTCAGATTCAGACTAGAGATATGAATTTTTTATGAGAGATGCCCAGAGAAGTGGTAGTTCCACCACTCTTGGAAACATGCAAGGTCAGGTTGGACAGGGCTCCGAGCAACCTGCCCTAGTTGAAGACATTCCCGCTCATTGCCAGGGGTTGGACTAGATGACCTGTAAAGGTCCTTTCCAAATCAAAATATTCTATATTTTCAGAGATTAGTCCCAGTCTCTATTCCTTGACATCTAGATGTAATGTTCTCTTTCACAAAAATCCAATCTTCTACATATTTCCTTTTCTTGATAGCTTTTGTTCTGCCACTTATCCTTGTCCAACAGGAGGTAGGTGTCTCCATTCTCTGTGGTGTTGTGTTTCAGCAGTGGGTGGACTGAGTCCAGGAGACCCCAGCTCCATGGGGCCACATCCTGTGCTCAGAACTGCTACAGCTCAGGACATGTCGGGACAGACATTACAGAGAATAACTTTTCTCATCCCTATAACCTGTTCTGAAAAATACTATTATTTCAAAAGGTTTCTTTTTCCAGTGACTGTGAAGAACATAAAATTCAGCATATGCAGAACTTGCAAGGAGCTGGGACATGCTCAGTGAAGGCAGACTGCCTGGGGATTTTAGCTGTTAAACTCTGGCAAGTCCTTATGAAGTATGTGTAAACTACTCCTTGTCAAAGACTTGTACATTTTTAGGGTGTATATATATTTCACAGGGAATAAGAATGAATAAATGAGGTTTATCCTTAACAAAAGCCACACTCTTCTGTCACAAAGGGTTCCTGCAAAACAAAGAATCCCAAAGCTTTGAAACTACATTTTTTAAAATGTTGTTTAGCAGTTGTTTTTTTTTTTTTTTCTTCTGGCTCTTTTTTTCTTAGCAATTTTTAAAAAATCAGGTAGCATGAAAGATGACAAGTGTGAAATCTCAGAAAGTTTCTCCAAGCTTCAAATGAAACCGTGGTTATACAAAAAGAAATGTCAGGCAGCCTTGGATGCTTTGAAAGGATGAACAACCAGCTGAAGTACAAATGGACCTGCTATGTATATTCATATCCATTATTGAGCCAAAAATTGTCTTGGAAGTCAATTAGATTATCTGTAGTCCTTGTACTCAAGTATTCTAAGAGTATATAGGCTAAGAGTATATAGGTGTGCAGGTACAAAGCAAATGCCTTTCCCCATTCTGCAATGTCTCTTTTAGGGATAAGATTCAGATTTCCTTGTTCACTGAGGAGAAAAACATCTTAAAAGGAATGGAAAAAGTGCATATATGGTATCCTACTGCATTCCCCACACTGCAGTGGTGGTTCAGAGCTCTCAATGGCAGTGTCTGGCCATGTGCAGGCTCATGGAGGAGTGCTGCTGCCTCTTCAGCATGTGCAGCTGAGTTCTGGGACGGCACAAATGGGGCCGTTCGCATCTGTCTGGCTGTGAAGCTTGTCTGAGAGGAAGAGGAGAGGGAGATCTCATAGCTCTACAACTAAGCAATTTTTGTTATGGAAACTTATTTTTAATTTGTTCCATATGAAGCTTGAGAAAATGAACCATTTGAGAAGTTTATCATAATTTTAGTCTAGATAAACAGCTCAATAAAGAATGGAAAATATGTATTTTGTCAGAAGGCACCATTAAAAAATATTCACATATGGCAATGATTTCCTCAGGATTCAACAAAAGATTGGCTCAGGAGCCTTCTCCTGTAGATACAGATCAGATTTATCACTGTGGTAATGTCACCTGACTTATACCATGTTTGAGCTATGAGTCAGCAGAGGAGAAAGACATACTTCTCCAGCATGTACAGTATTTATCCTCTCCTTTTCCACTCACTGGAGCTGATTTTGTTTTTAACATTATTAAGAAGTGATTCTTCATAGCTAAAGTTACAAATGAGTTTGTCTCGAAAGTTTGTTTTGGCTTCTCTATACTACCTACCCTGCCACTCCGCTGCTACAGGATCTTGGAGATGGTAATCCCAGCCGAGAACAAGATAATCCATCTTTCCAAAATGTGAATCGAGTGGAAGGTTTGTTGGATTCCAGCTCTCAGAAAATGAAAATGCTCCCACACCAGAAAGAGAAGTTCTCTTTGTTCTTTTGCTTTGTCCATCTTCAAGAAATTAGCATAGAATTGCTTTATTACTCTGTGGGATATTCTAGATGTTACTCCATCATCCTGAAAAGAGATCTCCTGTTTCACTCAACCCAATTTAAGGACAGACATTGGTTAGAATAAGAAAAAAACCCAATGAAACAAACCACAATAAAGCATACATGTCAGTGTAAACTCTTTGTAATAAGCTGAACAGACTGTGGATTTGAGTGCTTAAACCCTACAGGGCAGATGTAGAGCCGAAATAAAAAATGTAATCCAGCTAAAAGAACCTGTTAACCTGAGTTCACTGAAGTTGCAGTCCCTTCTGTTCAGTCAGTGTGGTGCTGCTGGGAGCAGCTGGGAGCTGGAGGGGACAACAGGTCAGAGCAACAGCCGGGTCCTGCAGGGTCCACTGCTGCCACTCAGGGACCCCTAATGCCCAGTCAACACCTGCCTGCTCCTGAAACATACCCAGGGCAGCGTCCTTCTGCTTTCCCCACTGACACAGATTGTCAAGTGTGAAGATAGCACAATGCCTTCCTTCACCCCATCTTTCTTCCCACACGGAGCGGAAAAATTGCTCATGTTTGAGACTCTAAGGTGCCTTGGTGCTGAGGAAGGTCTGGAATTTAAAGGACTTTTAAACTGATTGATTTTTTTTTTTTTTTTTAAATTGTATTTCACCTAGCACTGCCTCTAATGGGCAGTTTAAGATGGCAAGTAACTTGTGATGTACCAGTTTTTATACAAAAACTTGGTAGCAATTGTGGGAACTTAATACAGGGACATAAATTCCACGCTGTGTGTCATGTACATTAAAATTGAATGTTGTAGTACATGACACATAGGCAGCTTTTTACTGGATTTCTTTCCCTGAACAACAGTACAGAGCATTCAAATTCAGTTTAAGGTTTAAATTCTTTTGGTTTAGTTTAGTATATTGTTGTTACTAGTTGCAGAAATCTCAGTCTAGGTTTGCAAATCTCAGCCTAGGGTTTGATTTCTCAGGGATGCTCAATCAGCCCAACCCTTACATGCACCCCTAACACTTTCTCTGTTAGACCAGTGTACCTGGGACATATCCCATTTACCAGGTGCAGTTCAGACAGCCTGTACATAAAGTCATAGAGAAGTAGGGCTGAAAAAATCCCAGGAAATCATACATTCCAGCCTTCCAGCTCTAAATGACTGGCACATTTGACTCTTGTGAGTTATTAAGGAAACCTGTTTCTAAATATGCCTAATAGCATTCCCAGGAAGTCTATTACACTAGGCTCATTGCTTTTTTCTTGCTTCTTCTTTGCACGGTCATTTAGGCTCATTATGCTTTTTTCTTTCCTGTCCCTAGACAGGGAGGAAAGAATACTCCTTTCCTCCTTGTAGTTGCTTTTCTGTGTTTGCACATAGTTTTTCTGAGGCTACTCACCCCAGTCTATGCAACTACTTTTCTTTTATTCTTTCCTGGTAAGCCACATAGGCCAGGTCTGACACATCCACTCTACTGAAGGCAGTAGATCTTGAAGTGTGTCTGATGAAAAACTTTGGACATTAGTTAAAAGGAAAATAAGATGGCACCACTGTTGTGATGGCATCAGCTGAACACTGCTCAACCAGAAACCAACTTTGGGTGACTACTGCAGATTTAACACAATAGTTGATGTCAAAGGAGGCAGATTTTTAGCTCAGAAGGGGCTATCCCACAGTAGGAGACTTCTCTTGCAGATGTGGGAAGTGGGCACTAACATTAGCATCACAGTTGAAACCACTGTACCTGAACTATATCACAAGATAGACCATCTGAAGGCATGTGACTGGCTTAAAATAGTGAACTTTAGAAATGAGGAAGCGTTATTAACTACTCTTATTTGCCTTTGGTTTATGAGCCTGCAGGGGTAGCATAACATTTCCAAGCTTTCGTCTGGAAGACTCTGTGAAAGAGACTGAAAACTGAGATACTTGGCTAATCACTTGGCTCTAGAAATAGAGGCTTTGGGAGAACACCAAATGTTGTAATTACATTGCTAGAATAGGTGTCAAAACATTTTATTTCTTTTTGTGCAGAAAATGGGAGAGCTGTAGTTGTTGATGAGTTCTTGGATGGGAAAAAGGTGATTCACACAGGAGCCACATAGCCCTTTCTCAAACATCAAGGTTGATTCATCCCTGCTCATTGCTATGATGGATTTCAGATTGTTGTGACAATTGTTTGACATGAAGAGAATTCACATTGCAACTCTCTATGCAATACATAGCAGGCCCAGGGGCACCTTAAAGATTTGCCTGGGCATGGGATCAGCAGAATCTGGGCTTAGGTGACACATCAGATGAAAACAAATTGTCTGAGGTATGTTCTGGTTTATCATTAGCATTTAGCAGGTTCGCTGTGAGGTGGAGGAACCATTAATAGTTAATATGTGAAGTATCAGATAACCATCAGTGAGACTTTGTGGGCATTTACACTGATATATCAGATTGCTGCAGCACTAACTGAAAAAGATGTTTTGCTCGCTATTGATTAGAATTTGGAGAAGGGAGAAATATTTAAACTCAAGACAGAGCTACAATTATATGTGATGGATCTCAAAGTAGTTCAAATATTTACTTAATACATGATAATTTAAATGAATTAGACATTAGTTTATAATTGCAGTCAAAATGTGTTTTCTCTAAGACTTTTGCTGTTCTAATGATTCTTTAAGTGTAAAGAAAAGCCTGCTGCTTGATTGAAACATGTCCAAAAGGCATCACAGCTGACAGGAACTTGAATTGGTCTTCTGCATTCATTTCTGATAGCAGAGGCAACATAATCTGACAGCAGATGTTAAGCAGGCAACATTTCTGTTTTGCTCCTAGGGAGCAGCTGACAAGAATCTGTAGCCTAACTTAAAACAAATAAACAAACACAACCACCATCACCAAAGTTGTCCAATTAAAATTGGCTTACTTCTTTGGAAAGAAATACCATTTGAAAAACGGCAGGGGCAATTAACTCGTCCTGATTATTTGTAGAAACAAGTACTTAACATATTTTGCATTGTTTGCCTAATTGTAATATTTCCATTCCTCCTGTTCTAATTTTCTTGTTTGACTATTCTGTTTAACTGCGGCAGACTGATCTACATCTCCTGAAGGTGAGGAACCCTGACAATGTTTTGTGCTTTTAGGTATGACTATGTGATCCTTATTTGCCTCAATAGCCTCCTGAACAGCTCTTTGAGCTTGGGTACAAATCAATTTTTTTGTCTCTCAGTTGAACAATGATTTCTTATTTATCCTCTGTAAAATCAGTCTGCTTCTAAAGGGGGACTAAAACCTCTTGCCCCAGTACTGGTTTACCCCATTAATCAGAGCAGCCGATGGCTCAATAGTTAGAGTGTTCATCTGTCAGCAGAAGATTTGGCCTTCAGCTTAAGATACCTAAATGTCTACACCAAGCTACACTTGTGCTGGAAGAGTCTAAACAGTCAATAGAAAGCCAGTGCTGTCAGAGGAGCCTAAAGAGCAATTTAGATGCTCAGCTACTACCTGTCTGCTATAGGGAGCATTGAGTAACTCTGCTGGGTGTATTAACCACCTCTCCAGTGAGAGAAAAGGGAACTTAGACACCTCCAGCAGACATCTACCTTTATTTAGGTGTCCTAGGCTTGAGTAGAATTCCACCTGGAAGGTTCCGGTCTGTATTTCAGGCAAGACACCCACTACCTCTGGAGATCCTCTAGGATATGCACAACATATATGTGGACTTAGTAGGACCTAGGAATGAGCTCCAGTTTTTGGAGTAACAGCAGCAGTGGCAGGAGACCAGGTAGATAGGACTATATTTTTTGGTAAATAAACTGAGCAGGGAGGATGGGATTTCACTGCCAAATCTCGAAGTAATTTACGTTCCTACTCCAGATCCTAAGGAAAAGAAAAATCCAGCTTTGTCCTGGCTCTCCCTTCCCATGTTCAAGATGTCTGCACTTTCTCTTCCTTTCAGCTGGAATAAAAGATTTCTTGAGCCTCTGAGCAGCATTGAACCAGGGCCAAGGTCCTTAATGATGCTGCCCTTGCTAGAAATCTCCTTCCGTTGTGCATTGAGTAATGTCAGAGCACAGAGTAGCTGAGGGGAGTACACGCTGCAGTTCGCAAAATCCTTGTTATGGGTTTGTGCTTCTGTCCTGGGTGATGCCTTCAGGCACATCACCTTTACGAGTTCCTGCAGGAACACTGGACTGTTACTTTTTCTCTTGTGGCCTTAGAGCCACAATTTGCAGTCCATAATGCCTGCACTTTAGTAAAGGGATGACCAAGACATTATTATATAATAATATTATATTATTATAATATAGTGTAATTATAAATATATGTAATTATTATTACTGCAGAGCATGACCATTTGCATGAACTCAGAAAACACTCACTTCATTCTACAGTTACAGGGCATGCATTTTGGCTGATTTCTGCATTCCCAAATCATTGTCTATATAAAAATGTTGATGGCCCTGATGACCAACAGCCACACAGCAAGCTATTCATTAAAATGCCTTGGTTCATTCTCCACTATATACCTTCATGTAATCCTACTGGAAAAAAACTCGGACAAAACCCTAAACAAGGGTTGCACCTGAACCAGCAAAGCCTGTTTAAAATCTGTGGCTGAGAGTATATCCTCAGAGAAATTTCTGGATGGTATTCATGCTTCATTTAGTTCTGCATTTTGTTCTCCAAGAGCTTCTAATGAGCACACTCAGGATTTAACAGTTTCCTTTCCAAAAAGGACTGATTTAAAACAGGAAGATGTTAATATTCACCAAACCAACAACCAAATAATGCCCAGGCTGGCCTTTTTAAGCAGCAAGCCTCAGTTTGCTTTCATGACAATATTGCTGACCTTGATGTAAAAGGATCAATCTAAAATATTCGGAGTTTGACTGTAAGTCGGTTAAAAATTTCTTTGTTTCCCAAATTAGTTTGGCTCTGGGATATCAGCAGATTATCACAATCATACATTGTAATTATGAAATTTTTATTAGGAAACTGGTCTGAAAAAGCAGGGAGTTTGCATTGTTCTATATCCCTTTCTTTGTCCATAGAGACTGTACTGACGAGTGACTTACTCCATGAAGCTCATCTGAGGCATTATTGTTTAGCAGTGATGAAGTTGCATACATTTTAGTCTGGCACACTGTGCATACACAAAAATGAGAATATTTCCCACTACCTACAATACTCAGCAATGCTGAGCAAATGAGTAGTGAGTGTTGTCAGTCCTCACTCAGAATGAAATAAAAACCTACCTATTTTGAGAGTGAGTCCAAACAAATGCATACACACGTATGTAAACAAATAATCATCTCCCTTTAATAGTAGCCACATAAAGAAAATGCTTAGGCTCATTATCAGCAACAAAAAAATATTTCTGCTCTTTTAACTATCATCATGGACTTTTTATGGAGAAGCCTAATTCAGCGTGCTTTCAGGAAAGTATATCTGTGTCCAAAAATTACTAAACACCCTTCACCCTCTTTTCTTCTTCAAATGTATTTCTGGAAATTTCTATGGCTAGATTTTCCTATAAATTTTGTGTAAGAATACAGGGAAAATCTCTAAAAAATATAAATAGGTCTTCAGTGTCTTTATTCAGATTAACTTAGTGGAAATCTGGGTTAGGGCATATCAGACCACTGTAAGGATACATGAGAGTTATGGGGAAAAGATCCCAGTAATTAAAAGCCTGATTTAAGCAACATTCTTAATCTAAATGTCAATAGTAAGAATTCTAAGCCTAGGGGTACACATATATTCATGTGTCTCGTTGAATCAGGAGTATGGGTTTATATTTATAGGAACGAACCTTGTGTTTTTTCCACTTTTTTATTTTTCTTTGTAGAGCAATATATAGCCACTCAAACTTTTATTCTCTGCAGTCTCCTTACAAATGCCAATACATGTTTCTTGCAGATTACAGAAAACTCACGGATGTAAGAAGTTACCCAAGTGCTAAATGATACACAAACCAAATACCAGTGAAACTAACAGTGGTCAGGCACCTAATTGTTATTATTGTTATGGTCTACACAGTCTGCCTTTGTGGCATATCACTTACATGGATGGTTTTCTAAGAAAATGTGTATCCAAAATGAGAATGCCCATCTGATACTAATTATTGTTCCGTTTAGGTAACATGATCTCACATACTCTGGTTCCATCGCTGTGTAAGTGCAGACGATAATACTCAAAACCAGTGAGACAGTGACAGAGAAGTATTTCCAAAATGTTCTCCTTTGGCAAGGCAGACACATTTTTTGTTTTACTTTTTATTCTGTTCACACAGATAATGTCAGTAGAGATGATGCAGCAAAACAAATATTCCTACTGATTTGATTTCTGTGCTCTAATATTTGGCCATAACTCCCATGCTAATTCCTACAGCAAGGGATGCCCAGCTAAATTCTCAGTGAAGCACAAAACTATTTAGTTGGGATGGGATCAGACTGGTTGCATTCAGTCTGAAAAAATCATAGCTAAAATAATATGGAGGTCAAGAGAATATTAGCCAAGATTTGGAAAATGAAAAGTCCCATGAACACTTGGATGGCCAAAATAGATGGGATTCCTCGATTCAGCACATTTTAATTTATGCTCAAGCCTTCAAACTGCTGCTTTACTTTTCACTGTGCATTTCTGACCAGAGCCTGCATCAGATATGCTCCTGGTTTTCTTACTGGTTCAGTTATCTGAGTCTTTAATCTCTGGAAGATTAAACCTGCAGAAAATCACCAACTTCATCCTGAATTTCCCACTTCCATTTCTCCAGGTATCTGGAATTTTTAAGAACTGAAATCTTGTAATGGTTTGAAAGATTCTCCTAATTTTCAGTTAGGCGTAGTTCTGGCTAGTATATTCATGCTGTTACCCTGTTGCTTTAAAGGATTAACTTCTAGCAGAAACATAAGACAAAACCAAAACATCAAAGGCATGTTAGGGTGCCAGAAGTTGGGCCCTATGGTGCTTTGCAGTCCTGTAGTTCCTTCAAAGCTGGCATTTGACTTGCTCCAGCATGAGTAGCACCATCCAGTACGCAGATCATCGCTGCCCAGGAAAACGAAAATGGGCTTAAGACCTGATTCAAGTCCACATTACTTGTGATCAAGCCTCTAAAATGGCCTGGCTCACTGAGAGCTCAGAAATATGTGTTCACATCACAATTACTATTACAGTAACAGTGCCACTGTTCTAAGCAGAGGGGTAAAGGACTGGATCCACGTGCACTTGAATCATTCCTTGCTAATTGTAGATGGCCAATCAACAAGGACTTCTTTTGCTAGAGTGCCAAGAGTCAGGAGAGTCTAAGATTTTCAGGCCATCCCTGTCTCTTCCTCTGATAAATTACATTTTTGAATCAAACTGTGCACTGAAGAAATACAATTACTGATTCAAGATGTCACTCTACCAACATTAGAGAAATAGTCCTTCTGTGCAGAATAGCTTGATTTAATATCTGCCTGCAGGAATCCTCTTCAGAATCCCCTCTGGGACAGCCCTTTCAGCCAGGGACTCAGCCTCCTACAGCACCTACAGCCTGCAGCCTCCTGGCACAGCCAGTTTGGTTCACACAGCTCTTCTCCCCAAGACTTTTCTGCAGCGGCTCCCTCATCAAGCAGAGATTAGCATGACCACAAATACACCAAATTCAGGGCATAATTTTAACTCCACTTATTTGATCTAACTTCCTGTCCATAATTTGACAAAATCAATTTTTTAAAATTGAAAAAAAAGACTCCAACAGCAACAAACATGTAAAAACAGATCTTTACTTTTTAGTTATTTTCTGAAGTACCAGTATACTTGGGAAGCAATGGGCATCATTTCATACTTTAAAAATAGGGAATAAACCATGCAGGCAGTTTAGCAGAGCAGAATAATGGTATGAGGGAAAGATGATAGGGACAAATGTACTGATCATTATGCATCTTTCTTGTTGATAGAAGCTGGCTAGTGATACTAAGTAGACATATGTCTGGATAAATGGTTAGCATCAACATATTTCACTGGTATTACATTGACATAGCCTTATTTAGATTTATTTTTATATTCCTGTCTTTACTGTTAGGGATAGGTCCTCTTGGAAAGAATCTCCATTTTTCTTAATGCTACTTTTAAAAGCAGAGGAAAGACGAGTCATTTGGCACCTTAACCTTTCCCGAATACGTGAACAGCTCAGCCTTCCTATTCAACCAGAGAGTGAGAGAAAGGGCAGGAGAAGGGGAAGTTGTGAGGCAGAAAGTGGAAAGTTGGTAAGGCATGGAAAAAATTACTTAGGTTAACTGATGTGGCAGAAAAGAGAAAGAAAAGTGTTTCTCCAAGAAAAGAGAGAAAACAAAAGGTTTGAAATAATTGAATTGTAGAGTTTTCTATTATAATTTCAGGAAGGTATTCAGATACCATGGTGATGAGCACAGCTGAAATATCTATGCACTCTGGGATAGAATATATTCAAACAAAAATGATAATTAAAATAGTGCTTATTTAGATGAGGGATAATGTCTCAGTTCCTATGCAAATGAGCATAGTTAAAGGATCACTTGCCTTTTTATGAAAATGAATATTGAAAGTTTGATGAGAAACTCGGGAGAGAAACATTCTGGAAGTCAAAGAAAATGCAATGTCTATATGCAAATGAAATCAATTAATTTTAGCAGCCATGTATGAGTGTAAATGAGAAAATCAATGATTTTCAAAATCTAGTAATTTGATAGCCATTAGTCTCATTAGACTTCCTTTTTAAAGCTTAATTATTCAAAAATACAACCCGATTGAAGTGTGGTTTAGAAAGGACACATTCTTAAACTAATTACAGCAGTGATTTTCCCTGCAGCATGAGGATACAGTGAGTGTACATGGCTTCGTGGATAGAAACGTGAGGTTTTTTGCTGGACTTGGAAATTTATTTTGATGAAGAGTCCTCCAAGTCTCTGCAGAACTACCTAAATACCTATGTAGAAGCATGTGAGTAGACTGAAGCTCATGGAACATGTATTGCTTGTACCTTATGTGGATCTGGACCTTGATGTTTAGGGACACGCATAGACTGAAGAGCTTTCATGAAGCGTCCAAGCTGAGCAGAGAGGTGACACTGTGAAGAGAGCAGGCTAAACTGCACACCACCCCAAGGACTCCAACCCCAGGCACTGGCTTGCAGGGGGCTCACCTTCCCTCAACTGTGTTTGGGGCAGGAATTTCTGCCCATGATCTTCAAAACAGCCTCCTGGGTGCAGCACTCACCTGGGGAATGGTACATTGAAGCTTGTGCTATTTGTCATTCTGGAGGAGTTTTAAACGGATTATGACTGTAAATTTGGTCTTTTTGAGAATTGTCTGTGAACTTCATGAGCTAAAAAGGCATCTTTAGTCCTAAATAGCACTGTATCCATTTCTGCCCATTTTTTAATCAATTCAAGATGGGATTTACTGTTTGCACACACACCTATAAAGAGAATGCCTCTTTTCTGAACATGAAGTTCTGGTCTGGTTTAGCTATGTTCATCCCACTGATCTCAGTTATGGGCTAAAACTGGTGGATGCATCCAGACTGCCTGTAAGGGATGGACCTTGGCCTTTGTTGACTCCAGAACTGTGTCAGTTCCCAAATGGGAATTGTTTGGATGAATTCTGCCTGGCTCAGGACAAAATTGTGCCAAGGGCCATTTAAAAAATTTATCAGCATAGACAATGACATTCATGGTGCTGTTTCATTTACTAGTGTTGATGAACTTTACTAAATAAATTATTTCAAAATTTTAAATCCATTTCCCATAGGAAGAAGTGCAATTAACCAGATTTCTAGCTACAGTTGTTCACCCTGTCTGAGGATTTGGCCTACAACATTTCTGATGTCCATGCTGTGATAACTCACTCCACTGCTGCAACACTTACCTATTGTCCCTCCCCTCTCAGCCTCTTCCACTCCTTGCAGATCTCCTGTTCACTTCCCTCATCCTCTCCCACCTCCTATTCAAAATAATCAAGATATAAGAAAGATGTACTTTCAGAGGCCAATTAAACACAGCAGGGCACCAGCTGAGATGAGGAGCTGCAGTGAGTGAATTTAAATCAAGCTGCAGTTTCTGAGGGATGATCTTTGTACCACCACTGGAATATTTGTTAACAGTGGCAAGGGCTTCAGGCAGATCTGCACATCACCAGGGAGGCTAAGCCTTACTCGGATCATCCTGTGAGCCAGAAGTGTGAATAAAAGAAAAAAAAGGAAAACCAGTTAAATTATAGCTTGTGAATCACAAACATGTCTGCAAAATTTTATACTGAGATCTTCCAAGTGATAAGCAAATGAGGAGCAAAAGTATAAGAGGCATGGTTAGGTAAATCACAATATTAACATACATTTATGTAACACGGGATTGTAACAGCTCAGGATTGCAGAGGATTAAAAAATAATTCTCTTTTATATAAGGCAGCTACTTTTCACTAGTGGCATTGGCGACTCATGTCTGTACTCTGCTTGGCAAAGTCAGTTTTCAGACACCACTCCACTGAGATGTTTGCAAAAAGGAAGGGATCATCATGGTCCCATGGAATTTAGGCTGGTCACAATTCTGAAGATAACCCAAAATTTCAGCCCGTGCCATAGAACATCTCTCTGAGCTCCACTTTCTCGTTCTTCCCCAACAAAGTCCTTGATCTCCTGCCGTATGAGCCAGCCCCAGCCCCTGGGCAGATGGCGAGGGCTGTGTGACCGTGCGTGCTGTGGCTGCACTGCCCCTGACCCCGGCCTGATCCCCCCCTGTCTCCTGGCTGCTGGCCAAGGGTCCAGCTCTCCTCTGCCCCTGGCCTTTGGAGCCAAAGCTGCATCTGTGTGGTGGCGCACAGCGGAGCTGTAGGGTGGCTGAGGAGGGGAAGTAAATAATTCATCCGGCTGTCTCTGCAGCAGGGAGCTAGGAAATAAAATGCCTTCTTTTCCGAAATAGCACTGGGTCGGCTAGCCAGGTGAATGCCCTTCAGGGTGGCTCATGATGCCTTCTGGCACTGAAGACAGTGGGAATTTTACTTTTGTCTTCTGCGCCAGAAAGCTGAGAGATAGGACAGGCACAGGACTCTCAGTTTGTTGTTTGCCTGACTCTGTGTCATGGTGAAGGATGTTTTATGCATTACATGTCCTGGATTGCCATATCGCAACACATTTGCTATGTGCTGCAGCTGAGACAATGGTTTTCTGAGACAAACAAGAGAAAATGAAACTGTAGCGGCATCTCTTCTCCTGTCTCCTGTGATGCTTGAAGGGGTGATGGCAATGGAATATATTTCTGAGATATGGACTGTCCCAGAGCTCCATGTACATCTACCACGAGGATGCTCTTCTACTGCAGCAGAGGAGTCACAGCAGGACTTTCATCAGTCATAGCAGAGCAACAGAGCACTTTGCAAAAGGTCCTGAAGACCGAGCACGTGTCCCTGTCAGTGCTCTACCTAGCAGTAACAGCAGCAGAAGGAATTCAAAGTTCTGCCTCTTTGTACAACTCTGCCCTTAATAAATGATTAAACTCTACACTTAATAATAAGTGCTGGGAGAATTTAAATGGGTTGCAGTGCCCAAACTTGGCTTCTCCTCCCTTTTGGAAGGAGGGCTTAAGACAAGCTTATAAAACCTGAAGAAATGCAGCTGTGACTAGTTCTTGGCTGAAGTTGGGAGGAAGAGAGTGGGGAGGCATAAAGAGCAAAAAGGGTTTTCTTGAGCACTCATGCTGACCTGGCCTCTGTCTGTTTATCCTGTCAAGACTAGACAGAGTGACTGCGTGGTCCATTCCAACTAGGTCTACGAACTCCAGGTACATGGCCTGATAGTTATATGAACTAATAACACAAATCATAAAATTAAATAGTATGATTTCATTCTGTAAATTATTTGGAGACATAGTTTACAGGAAAGACAGAACACAAAGAAAAATTGTATTGCATGGTATAATTCTTTATGAGCTTTTTGTAGTTTAATATGATATAAAATCCATATTAATAGGTGTCATTTTTATGATGAATTTATAGCTAAAATAGGGCAATTTCTTTGCTGTAAGAAAGTTAAATTTGATGGTTGCAGATTTTTTTATTTTTTTTTATTTGCATGGATGTTTTGACGTGAAACATTGAATTGTTTGAGAACTTTTATGATATATGCTATTTTATTAACCACTTTGTTCATGATTGGCTTTTCTGTGGCATCAGTAAAAAAATATGGTATCTGTCCATGGGCCAAAATGACATCTGTACTTTTTCACTTGCATCAGCTGAAGAATGTGTAGCCTAGAGACACAATTAATGCTAGGCTGGCCTCTTCCCCAAATGAGTGGTCTCTTATGCACAGCTTTATATGCCATATGTGAAGGGCCAAATTAGTCCCACTTGGGTCACACTTTCCTTGATCACTTCAAGAACTTACTCTACAACAGTGGATGTTTGTAGAGATGTAATTTTCCATGACTGAACTGGTATTTACCTATAGAGGGATTTTTCCATTAAACATTCTGTGTGAGATTTTGGGACATAAAACACCAAGATATATTTATTAGTAAAAATCTATCAAGATTTAATACCTCTTCAGAGACAAAGAAATCAAGGTGTGAAGACTGCTGCTATTTTCCTTCTTTGGCTGGGGCTGAAAAATGCACCCTAAAGTGTATCTGCATGCAGATATGGAAAGCTGACAGCTTTCTTCATTGTGTCTTCATCATGGAAGGACAAAAACACAGGGGAGTTACCTGACGTAAAGGGCCAGTGCCAGGACATATGCAGTTAGGCATACAGAGATTGCTGGGGATGTGACAAACCCTGATGTCTTCCTGGGTAAGGGATTTTTTCCACTTTCGGCATTTCTACTCTTGGCAACTCTGCTATGGAACTGAGAATTAGAAAGTAGGGGAGCATGTTGGGCCATGAGGTAAGTCTACAAGCTCATGGAAATATGACTGTATCAGCAAAACAGAAAAAGAGGTCAAAATAGAATGATTTAGGTTGCAAAAGACCTCTAAGATGGTCAAGTCCTACAGTTAACCGAACACTGCCAAGCCCACCAGTAAACCATGAACCCAAGTGCCACATCTACACATCTTTAAAATGTCTTCAGGGATGGTGATTCCACTAGTTCCCTGGGTAGCCTGTTCCAATGCTTGATGATCCTTTTAGTGAAGAAATTTTTGCTAATATCTAATGTAAACCTCCTCTTGTACAACTTGAGACCATTTTCTCTCGTCCTGTCACTCATTATTTGGGAGAAGAGATCAACCCCCACCTGGCCACAACCTCCTTTCAGATAGCTGTGGAGAGCTGTAAGGTCCCTCCTTGAACCTCTTTGTCTTCAGGCTAAACATCCCCAGCTCCCTCAGCTGCTGCTCATCAGACTTGTGCTCCAGACCCTTCCCCAGCTCTGCTGCCCTTCTCTGGACTAGCTCCAGCTCCTCAATTTTTTTTTCTTGTAGTGAGGGGCCCAAAACTAAACAGAGGATTTGAAGTGTGACCTCACCAGTGCTGAGTACAGGGAAGTCCCTGGTCCCACTCAACATTAGCTCTGATATGAGCCAGGATGCCACCAGCCTTCTTGGCTACCTGGGCACACTCCTGGCTCATGTTTAGTAAAGATTATAAGACACAGCAGAAGGTGGGAGTTAAGAATGTCCTGATTTGTATATTACAACTTAATTTGTGGTTTCCTTCTCCTCCACTTTGTCTCTGAGCCAGAATTTGTGGCCAGCTATGATGTGCTTTGGTCGGGAGTGACTGAAGACATTGTACTGGAAAGAGCTGTAGCGTATTTGGGTTATGTACTTTTACATATGTGCTAGAATGCATGGGCTTTCCTGCTGCTCACACAAGAATTTCAGTATAGGGTTTTGATGAAACCATTAGGTACATTATTTTGACCATGTATTTTGGAATATAATTTAGAAAAATTCAGGAAAAAACCAAAACCACAAAGGAGGTAAGACATGTTTCCCTCTTTGTCTCCTGCCTTTAAAAGTTAACCTAGATTATATACTGTACTGTATAAAGATATTACAAAGGTACTGAAGAATAAATATATTTAAAAAAATTGAATCTGTCTTTGAAATGGTTTCAAGAATAACCATAAATATTAAAAAGCCAATATAATAACGGAATTTTGTTAGGTTTTTTGTGCTATATTATTTGTTTTCCTATTACAGGGTGCAACTGGATAGTGAGGGCATTGTTTAGTGTCTTTACGATACAATTTAATATATTAAAACCTGGATTGTTTTTCAGGGGAATTTCTGATACTCAACAATGGGATAATTGCAACATATGAGGAGCACTTTTAAGTGACTAATATTTACGCAGTCTCAAGGTAGTTTTTTTTGTTTGATAATATGTGTATGTGCTTATATGTAGATTTATAATTCATGTTTCTTCAGGTTGTTATTAAAAAGTTATGGTAAAGGAACAATAATTTGAAGGCCATTGTCTTGTATCAAAACACCATCATCTTCTCAAGCCTTTCAAAGCTCTGCACACTAGTGGAGAATGGTACTTGGTCTGGTACACTAACTGATCTCCTCATAAGATGCAACTAGAAATCCGTTTTGAAGTAGAACCATAAAGATGGTAGTAAATGAGAAATAGTGATAGGAAAAGGCAAACCATAGAAATGAAGGTCATTCCTTTTAGGTTCATCATCTAGAACAGGTCTTGTAATGTTAGAGAGAAAACAACAAAATGTTCCCTCCAAAGTTCATAGGAAGACATGAACATTTTTGCCACTCTGTACCATCCATGTCCTAAACATGAACATTAAATGGCTTTGTCTCTAGAGGGGGAAGGATAGTTATATGACCAAATCACTGCCTTATGCTCTTGTTTTTTTCTGTGGTCTATTCAAACATGTATTTATGCATCAAAGTCATTAGAACTGCAATGGTAATCAGAAAGAGGAAATGGTCTCCATCTATCATCTTGTTTCTAACAAGAAGAGGTAACAGACCATTTTAGTTACAGTGCATTAATACTCATTACTGCCCTAATGAAGATTTGTGTTGCTTTTCCAAGAACCTTGAAGCTAATCTTCAATTTCCTCCTAGCTTTCAAAGAAACGCCAGTTTTCACATGACTTCAGCCTATTGGAGCAAATGAAGTATTAGTCTAACCATTATAAAACATAGTTTCATCAGGGAAATTAATATGAAAAACACAAGGTAAAATCTAGTTATTACTCTGGCTAAATCCTGTGAGTTTGGCAAACACTGACTGATTCAATCCCTTTGATTGTGCCCAGACCTTTCTCCAAGCAGCTGTATCTATACTGCTAACACATGGCTAGTATCAAACCATTACCT
Organism: Grallaria varia; assembly: GCA_013396735.1. Lineage (NCBI taxonomy): Eukaryota > Metazoa > Chordata > Aves > Passeriformes > Formicariidae > Grallaria > Grallaria varia. Next base: position 795,961 of record VWZG01010740.1, read on the forward strand.
ATGAAACTATTATCACATATTCAAGTCTGTGTGATTGTGATATATTATAGTAACCGTATGGCCACTGCACATCTTGCCTAAGCTAGATTTCTGCATAACTGGGCTCAGTATTATTTCAAGTACCTTCATTCTTATAGTGAAACACTTAGGCTGCAAAGGGAAATCCCAAATGATCTTGGCTGATGACTTCTTGTGATGTGTCACATGCCATTACAACACACACGTCTCACAGTGAATACTGCTTAGGACCCAACTTTCCTTTGGGCAGTGTTTGCTGTGTTTATTCTGTCCCGGGGAGATTAAGTTCCAAAGGGGCTGCGTGCAGGGCTGATTGCACGTCCCAGCAAGGAAGGCATGCCACAAAACCTGCTTTTCTGGTGCTCTGTGTCACTGCTGTCTTGGGGGTGGACACAACTAACAAGCAGGCAAGGGACTGAAATTTTGCTTACTAATGTGGGCATTAGGAAACATGTCCTCTCTAAACAGCGGGTTCAGGTTTTCACTGTTTTTACATCCAACAGGGTTTGGGGTTTGCTCAAATTGACTACATGTTCAAACATCTTGCTCTATCAGACAGGCTCAAATGTCTGAGGCTCCCAAAACACAAGGAGTTACTTTCCTGAGTTTTGTTTAAGCATCATTGGAACAGGTTCATCCTTGGTAATTACTTGTCATTTGGACACAAAGAATTCTAAAGAAAGGAAGTACCTTAGTGGACTTCGGAACATTTAAATGCATCTTAAGGAAAGACCAACTTGAGTGTTGTTTGAAGAGCTTTAATTTTGTTGGCAGAGCTACTGGGAACTAAACAAGTCCTTTACACTCGGAAACAAGCTTGCCAAACCATTTCCTTTGCGTATCTTGTTCTGCAGAAGTAACAGAATATTCCATTCCTGCATATTTTAATAATGCCAAGGGAAAAGGTGTATGTAGAGTCAAGGAAGGCAACTTTCTGACCATGCTGTTGCTGCCTGTTCCCATGGTTTATGTGTAACAGTAGGGACACATAAGTCCTCCTTCCTGTGGAAAGGATATATGTCATGAAGAGAAGCTCTGCTGCTCCTGAAAGATTGACCTATCTTACCAGTAGCAGTTTGGCAGTTGTTTGTTTTGATTTTTAGATATGTGACTTGCAAAAATTAAAATGGCTCTAGGGATGTGACATCGTTCTCTTTTACATCTGCTTTCATCAGCACAGCTCCATGGCCTTGATTCATGTTGGTGTCAATAAAAGAGAATTGGGCCTGGAGCTTCCATTTTTTTATTATGCAGGAAAACTAACATTATTATAAAAAGAAGCAGTTTAAGAATACTATGGAGTATGTCTATATGGAGATATAGATCAGTGACTTGGATTAACATATGGCAGTCAATTCTGTGCCCAGTAGTAGGTATTTGAAGAATAAAGAACTTAATTGTGAACAGCTGTTTCCACATACTTAATAAAGTCTGCATGGCCAGTTCAAGCTCTATAAAGTGTAAAACATAGTTTTATAAAACCCATACTGGGGCCATGCACATTTTTCAGAGAGTGCATCAGCCATTCTGACTGTTAAGTCCTGTCTATCCTTTGATTTTAGAGACAGATCTCTGAAAATATTTTCCCTGTTTTTTTTTATTGTGTAACAGGCTTGGATGACTCCCTAATATTTGTAAAAAGTATGACTATTCTTATGCAAAAGGAGCACTAAGCTATTATCATTATTATGTCTTTCCATCTCAACTGTACTGTTTTGTGTTGTTAAAAGGAGGAAAGGATAGTGGCTTAGGAATGGTTTTATTTCAGCTTGGCTTATGGCTTCAGAACTATTAAGAATATCAATATCCCAGGGGAGTTGAGAGAGATCAGAAATTAATAGTATCCAGTTAATCTGCAACATATCAGCAGAAACTGAGAGTACTGGGCTCTAGAAATGATCCATAGCTGTTATTCATTCAGCTGTCAATCTCATGCTTTGCATTTCATTGATGATGATTAACAAACGCTAAGGTGTGTAGCCAGGCACTGAGGGTGTGAGAAAATAATGTGTTTTCATTCGTGTTTTGAATGCAGGAGTCAAGGGTTCCATTCCCACCAGTGCCTCTGCTCTGGAGTTGTGTCTCTTGTCTCCAGTGGGTATCAGCTCTGATCCTGCAGAGGGGTGACATACATTTCTTGGTTCCAGATGAGCCCCTCTGATGTAGTAGGTCAAAACTGCAAGCTGGTTTTTTTTTGGTTGGTTGTGGTTTTTTGTTTTTTTTTTTTTTAAAAAATAATCTGTTGGTTCCAAAGAGCAAGAATTATTCTACAACTTCCTTTAGAGGCCAGAGACTTTAAGAATTTAAGATGGTTCAGGGAAGAAGGGTGGAAACTCTGCAGCGGGTTAAGCAATCACTGTAAGACAGCTGGATGAGAATAGACATCTTTAAGGAACAGGTTGTGCTACAAGTTTTAGAGGTATTTTGAGAATCACTGTTTTTGCAGGAGTTTGACAAAATTAGTCTAAACCAAACCTCAGCAATAGGTTTAATAGTAGGAGTTTGCACCTGTTGAAATAAATCCCCCGCAGAGAGGACTTTCTTTAAAGTTTCCAAATCACTACCTGAAATACATAAACATTAGTTTTGAAAGTACATATTTCTGCCTTTTACATGAATGCACAGTATTCTGCCTGTCAGTACCAAGTTTATACAAGTAAAACTAAATAATAAAAAATAAATCAATAAAGCATGGGCAAATTAAGATCAAAAGGATTTAAAACAGTCTATAAATCTCTTCCCTCCACTGCCCAGTTTCCATGCTCCTGTTTCTTCTTTTGACCTTTAAAGCCGGAAGAATAAACTTGCACATCAAATACAAAGAATTTAATAAATAAAGTGGTAGAGTCTTTTTGCTCTTGTTATTTGAGCCTTGCTCCCACATACATCTTGTTCAATTTCTAAGCAACTCGTGCTAGGTGAACACAAATATTACCAAACACAAAGTCAAACAAAGTCAGCAGTACTGAAGGACAATTACTTGTTGACATCTTTTAGTTAAGTGGTCATGTGCAAGGCTCTTTGAGTTCAATTATCTTTTAGTTTAGACTTTTGGATGCTATTTACTACGTTTATTTTTAATAACAGAGGAAAAATGACCTCCCAGTTTCCTGCTCTTGATCTCTTTATGCAGGTTTTCAATGAGCTTGGGCTCTCCAGACCTGCCTCCTAGTGTGGCCAAGGGCTCCCAGCTGCCGCGCACCTCCAAAGTGGACCTGGCACTAGAGGGCGATGGAGACATACGCTTTCCCCAATGCATCTCTATTTGTTAGAAAGCAAAAACAGAGGAATACGGTATTAATTAGCAAGTTCTTGAAAGAAGGGTGTGCTACTGCTCTGCTATCCTCATTACTTTCTGCTCTCATACCTTCTTTCTGGATTAAATTGTCATCCTCTAAATTCTGTAGTAGTTCTCCATATTCCTTCCTTCCCATTATTATCACTTTCTGCCCTTCAGAATTGATGGTCTGTCCTTTAGCATGTGATCTGAAACCTGTTTTCAACTGCTTTCAATGGTATTCTCTTCAGGAGTCTTTCTTTTCCAATCTGGCTTTTCCGTGATCTTACTCATTCTCCTTCCTTCTTTCAGTCTGTCCATCCTCCCCCTTCCTCAAGGAATCACTACCATCATACATCCTGCCCCCTAGCCAGTACTGAAAAAATGCAAAAGATGTGAGGATGTGAAAATAAGATGTAGGAGGTAAGTCATCATCAGTGCCAGTGATTAGGACAGTGAAAAGAAGAGGCTGGCTCCTGGTCTTTGTGCTAAAAGTGACCCTCCATGGCACAGCACACAAATAATTCATAAGTAGGTACCATAGGTAGGCTTTCTGTATCGTGAGTAAGTGTTGCAATCGCTAAACTTTAGTGTCATGTAGCATAGATCCTTCAGGAGGAGTGGAGCATCCTTAACTGGTTCAGGGATGATCTGAGGAGCAGATAAAAGCAGCCTGACCTCTGGCTGAGGGAGGCTGAAACCTGGACTGTTTGTTACCTAACTGCTAAGGTTGCTGTATGAAATTGGATGGGGTCATAGGAGCCCATAGACAAGCCTGTCAGCTCCTGAACTGGCAGTGAACTGAAGATTCTGAACTCCAGAGAAGATATTAGGTTACCCTGCTTGGACTTTCCCCATCCGTCAGCTCCATGTTCACACAGATATCGGTGTTTGCTGTTGTGTGTCAAAAGCAGAGGGAGGGAACTGTCTTCTCTGCTGCGTGCAGGCAGCTTCAAGAGGTGCGCTGGTGGTTAGGAGGCAGGAGTGTTCTGTGCCTGTGTCTGGTGGCAGGAAGATGTGCCTGGAGATGGGAAGCTGTGTCCCTGGCTCTGTGCGGCATGCTCTCCTGCTCACAAGTTTCTCTTTTTGAGGTTGTCAGCTTTTCTCCTTCTCAAACCTGGGATTCAATGACTTGGAAATACATCCTGGATTTGTTACTTGAAAGTGTTTTTCTCTTTAGAGGAGACTTGGGATTATTGCATGGTAGAGGCAGTCTCTCTGTAGATCTGTTATCCCACTTACAATATTGTTTTCTTAGTAGCAAATGTGCCATACATCTCCCACAGGTGACTCCAGGCTAAGACATCATCTCTATGCTTGTGCCTTCATAAAGCCGCTTGAAAGAATGTGTGAGGGAAAAAATAGAATAATGAGAAGGGTGGGGAAACGGACTCCTCTTAGCCACCATATTTTTTTAAGAGCATGCTGAAAATTGTATCAATGAACAACATGGTCCTGCAAATGGATGATTCATCTTGCATTTTCTTTTCGTGACTGTATACCATTCAGTGTCACTTCACTCGCTTATGTCATGCCTGATGGACATATTCTCAGTTGCCATGAAGACAAAAGCTCACCAGGCAAATGACACAATGCTCCCAAGCTCCATGAAACTGTAATGTAAACAGTTCTCAAACCATCAATTTTTAAGTTATTAAGGTGACAAATATTTCCTTCTCCTTCACAAAAAACAACCTCTCACCCCATCACTGTGAGATGTGATTCCAACTGTATTTGCCCAGAAATGATATGATGACAGGAGGGTATGTGATTGAGAATGAGAAAGTATTATACAGACTTGCACTCAAATTCATTATCAGGCAGTGAGACTGATGACTCAGAGTTAGGAAAAAAATGAAACAACTAAAGATCATGTCTCAGTCAGTGCTCATAACAAACCTGAATTCCCATTTGCACAGCTCATATACATGGGAATTACATTGCACGCTTAGAATCAATTTGCATATGCTGTTTCTACTCAGTCACACAACAAATAATGTATTAGGAGTGTGTTTTACTGCACTATGTTATCATACAGCTTGAAATGCTGTCTTCTGTTAATGTGCCTTTCGAAGGCTGTGTGTATGTTCTCACTTACTCATTCCTTCACTGTTGCTGTTAGCGTAAGGTCTTCTACCTGAGGGACCACATAAAAGAGGTGAATTTGGGAATTGAGGAGTTTGGAAAAGTAACAGATACATAGGTGTATTTCAAACTGGAGGTTTAAATCTTTTCTTTGGCACTGGAGAATTATCTAATATGCAAGCAGATTTCAGAATCTGGGCCAGAGTCCCTGCCAAGGCGAGCTCACGGGGTATCCATCTGGCCTCATCCTTCACAAAGATCAGGCCCTTCATTAACTAGAGAACTGTGATCTCAGAGCTGACCAGCCTGAGTGGACCTGCTTTGACAATGTCGTCTTTTTGCTGAGATGATTCACTAGTTCTACAGCTTGCTAAGTACCAAAGAACTCTAGAATGTGCTGCATCACTAGCTGATTTTTTGGATCACTTACAGTAAAAGCAAAACAAATGTATCTGCAGTATGTTTTCAGTGATTGGAAAAATAAAAAGCAACAACTTCCCCTACCCAACAACTATGCATCAATTCATCAGATTAAGCCAAACAAAACTACATTTTGAATTTCAGCCTTTCTCTTGCCATATTGTCTGGCGAAAAACCTGAATGTCATGGAGAGGGAGGAGATCAGCAACTTTACCTTACTTGCTATTCAGCTATTTTCAATAGCCATTCTTCCTTTCTTTCCCACAGGGTGCTTGGAACAAATATTGCCTGATGTGCGTGAAGAGAGGCTCTGAGAGCCACACCAGCCTTTCGAGCTGTAAAAAGCTGAATAACTGACAGAGGTCTTTCTCGTGTCATCCTGTACAAGTTCCCCTGATGCTGACCCTTCAGTGATGCTCTCCCCAGGACATTACTCCTATCTTACTCCCTTCCCTTTTCCTCCCCTGCCTGGGGATGATGGAAGAACTTAGCCGACACTCATACATCATAGAATCATAGAACTGATTGGGTTGGAAAAGACCCCTGAGATCATCAAGTTCATCCCTTGGCCCAACTCCAGTCCGTTTACTAGATCATGGCACTCAGTGCCACGTCCAATCTCAGTTTAAAAAGCTCCAGGGACGGTGAATCTACCACCTCTCTGGGCAGGCCATTCCAATGCCTGATTCCTCTCTCTCATGTCTTGCACTGTGTTCTCTTCTTATCGCTGTGTATCAGACTTTCCAGTTGGCTCAGAGGTAAATTAAACTATATTTCAGAGATTCAAACTAAACTATGCCAGGACCTGTTTTCTAGCTGGAAGGCTGACAGGTTTGTCCTGTGAATTTGACCAGCTTGGAGCTTGAATATATGTTCCTCATCGCTGGCTCTTAAATAGCATTTGACTTGGATTTTATTATTCCATCATCCATGAGTTATTAATGATCAAAAGTGATGTACTAAAAGAGTGATGGTTTCCATTAAGATTGTGTTATATTAGTGTTTACAAGACACAAACTTGAGACAATTGTCTCTTTTTGGCTTTGTTTGAATGGTTTAGATGACTTTAACTGGTTTTAGATATTTGAGGAATGCTTGAAAAAAAAGTAAAGAGTACCACATCAAGGGAGAAAAGAGAAACTTGGTTGTTCCAAAGATCACAATAGTCACTGGTATTTTTGAGTAGCTAGCAGGCACTTTAAAAAAACACCTAAATGTGGTAATTTTAATAATAATATTTTACTGTACTTTCTAAAATCTGTAAATCAAGAACAGTCTTGCAAAGCAAACACCATGTGGTTCTACTGAGAACATGGATGTCAGTCGCAGTTTAAATCCTCAAATGCTCTTTTGCATATTATTTAAATGATTTATATCCAAGGCATACAGGAAATAGTAGTTATTCTAGACATACTGAAATTACAACTTCATTGTAAAATCTCTCTGCATTTAAGGTCTCACCCTGGAAGACAAATGAGTCCTAAACTTTTGTTTAAGAAGATAACTTCTTGAAAGGGTAATTCGTCATGAAAGGACCTGAACAGAGCACTCTATTATTGTGTATGTCAACCAGTTTCCTCATGTAATATTGTCTCATTACTTATATTCTTTCCACAGGAGAGGTGTTACGTTATCTCTGCACGACATCGTGCATTACACTCTGGAATAATAAGGAATTAGCCTTAAACTCTATGCCAGAGATAAAGAACTGTAGAATTAACTTACATCATCTACTACTAGGTTGTATTAAATGCCACAATATACAATAGCAGAATAACCTTCAGAAGGTTGGCATGCATAAGTAACACTTTAAAATACCAGGTGACACACACTGACTGTAGAGATCATGTTCTCCTCATTTCCTCTGGTGTAGTCCTCCTTTCCTCTTGTATACTAGCTGCTACTTATGTGGACATCGTATCGTAGTGGCACATACTGCTCCTGACTTTTAGGGAATAAATAAATTTCAAAGATGGTTGTAGAATTTGCTTGAATAAGCCAAGAATGATAAATATGAAATCTTGCTGGAAAATCCATTTTAACGCATTGAAGAAAAACTTACATGAGAGATAGCCTGTTGAGTGTGTATATGATATTTTCTTTCCCACAGGCTGAAGCATATGGGGTTTAACTGCTACACTAGGAATAACACATCCATACTGCACATATGGCACGATGATGTGAGCAACACAGAGCTACGACACCATCACGGAAGATGAAGAGTGGTTTCATTTAAACATGAACACACAGAGATGTGAACAGCAGGACTAAAATATCAGATGCTTGGACAGAAACTGCTGTGGGAAGGCAGTGTCTTTGCTAGACCTCACAGCATTAAATACAAGATGAAGAGCAAGAGCACTGATGGGCTTTGTGTTGGTGCTGACCAGGAAAGATCCTATTCCAGAGTGACTGGAGAATAAAACATAAAAGAGGATACAAAGCAGGACCCGCTCTGAGTATTGCTGCAATTACTGCTTTAACAAGTTGCTGAATTCAGGCCTGCAATTACGGCAAAAATGATGTGGGCAATTTGTTCCCCTGAAGTAACATCTGCAAGAAAGACAGCTTGATGGCCTTTAATAGATGGGAGACCATCTTTGGGTGGATGATCATTTCTGAATGGGAAGTAGGAAAGAAAATTCCTCCAGCATAAAAAAGAAGAAAAAGAGACATAAAAGAGTACAACAGACTTTTGTGGAGAATCCAAAAAGTACTTCACAGAAAGAGAGCACCTATTCTGCAGAACTGCTGCTAATCAGTTGAACAAGGTTAGGAAAGTCACATAGGGTGGATTTTCATCTACCTCTGCTCTCTTGCTCCATGCAAGAGTGGGGCCATCAAATGAAACCACACAAAGAAAGGTTCAGAAGGACCAGGAAGAAGTGGTTCATTACGGTATTTGAGAAAGTTCTGGATGTTTAAAATATGCATAGGTGTAAGGGAGGAGTGAATAAACTAACAGAAGAGAAATTGCTTCAAAACACTTATAGATACTCATCATGAAGATTATTGTTGAAAGTGAAAAATGAGGCTGGTTTTTGCTCTCAACCGAGCAACAGAAAGACATTTTCAGGTGTGTCTGATGAGTGGGAGAGGGGAAGAAATGAGGCAAAGAGGACTCCTGTGTCCTTGGGAAGGCCTGGGAATCCAAAGAGCTCTCTTTGGGTGAGTGCAATGGTCCCCACAGACACTTCCACAGTTCATGGATACGGTTGGTTGCAAAGAGCTCTAAAACAGACCTCAGGAGCTGGCCAGTACCTACAGTCATCCTCCACACCTCCCACATACTCTCCTTGACATGCATGGCTCTGACCAGCACTTCTTAGAGAATTCTGCTAAATTTATCAGTGGACCATATAAAGTAGAACTAGATTACATGTCTGCTGTAGAATTCACATAATAGGTAAGTTTTATGGAAGCTTCAGATGCCTGGTTAGAGTGGGACTCTCCTTTCCTTTCTTAGGCTATAATTCTATACACTTAGTTGCACATCCACTGTCTTTAAGAAGTGAATACTCTAAAACAGCTGGACACTGTTGTTTTTGAGCTGATATATTTAATTACAGGAAGAAAAATTTTGGAAAAAGTGATCGATTTTTCGAAGATGCAGCTTCACCTGAGCTGAAAATATTAATACATAGAAACTAAGTAAAAAAGAGTTGCTCCATATCTCTTTATTATTATTATTTTTTATTTTTATTTTTTGAACACACACAAAAAGAGAAATACTAAAAATATTCAACTTTTTATTTTAACATAAAAAAAGCCAAACAAAAAAACCCCCAAACTCAACAAAAAGGCTTGTCTTTTCCTTTAAAAAACGAAGCACCACATTTTTCCCAAAAAACTAATTCTGCCAATATCTCCTTTGCACCTATACAGCTGATGGAATGTAATATGATGAATATCCTCAAATAGTGTTAACTTAAATATCTAAATGAAAGGCACCTGCAACTTTAATATTTTTTCCCCAGACATGCCTGTGCAAAGGGAAAAAAAAAAGGTGATTTATTTAATCTGGCCCAAAACATTTCTTGGCAGACTGATAACTTTTAACAGAAAGCTCGAGATGTCTCAGATTTCACCTCACATAACTGTGGATTGTCAGTATAAAGGTAGTTAAGGTCAATGTTTGATGACCATACTGATTCATCACCAAATATCTGTTTTCTGTCCTTAGAAGAAGGAGATTATATCTGCTGGTTTTGGTATGTCATGCCACTTTAACACATTTTACTTTCCTCCTAGAAATTTACCCCACCCCCAAATGAGCTATTAATCAGAAATTGGTGCACTAGTGTAAGTCTGTGGGAGATGAGATGAAGATCTCTGGAGACACCTTTCATCCCATTTTACTCCTTTTATGGGGCCTCAGCTTCTTTTATAGCAGCTCAGTATTTAATAGCCACTGTCACTTTAGCCTGGAAGTTCAAAAGACCTATAAATTTCTTGACACAGCTTATCTGTCACTGAGCAGGAAGTCTACAATAAAATATGATAATAAATTAATAATCAATAATAGCTGACAAGGTTTCTTCCTACTATCCCTTGTGAGACATCCTGAGCAGCTGGACCACCAGAGGGATTATGTCTCACAGCAGAGGGCTGCAGGGCAGAACTGAAGTTTTGGGGTTTTCTCCTAAAATGTCCTGTGAAGACACTTTTCATAGCTCAGGCTGTTATTTCATGGACTTAACTTCTCCGTAGTTAGATTCAAACGAGAAGACCTAGAAATGCGAGAGCTTCTCTCTTTTTTACAACAGTTAACTTTGGAACCTGGTTGCGACTGCTTGAACATCAAAGCTATTATTACTTTAATTGACATGACTGACATGACCTTTAGTAAATCTGCGGACAATGAATAGCTTTTTTGTTTGTGATGGAGTATGTTTCCTAAGGAGGAAATGAAACCACATCTCAGAACATTCTCTTTTAATCTCACCCAGATGTGGAATAGGTTAGAGATTTCTGGTTACTGTTCATTTTTTAACTACTTTCCATTTTTTTGTCTGAATATAGAAAGTGTCCATTCCTGATTTTGGTCTCTGTGTGATGCTACAAAAGTGAATCAAGGGCTTTTTCTGTGTACTGAAGAAAGAGCAGTTTGAACTACTTTGAGTCTACCCCTTCCTGTCCCAGGGCTGCCTCAAGGTTAGCCTGGGAGACTGGGAATGTTGGCAGTTCAATACACCCTGAACAGCATGGATGTAGAACACTCCTTTGGACACGTGAGTTAAAATCAATCTGTCTTTATCACTTAAATATTTAGTGCTGTATTAAGTAGTGTGACAAATATCTGTCACGTGGACTTCGCTTCCTCTCTGTCTGATTTGTTTTGCACTCATCAGTGGGTAAACTGTATTAACTAAACCGCCTCAGAAGATTTCCTATTCTACTTTCTTTTCTCAAAGAGCCATAGACATGCTGTATACCGCATGCCTCTCTGCCACTGCTGCTATTGTCTTCTCTTGGAATGACAAATACTGCTATTTTCCAGTAGGTATAGGGAGACCACTTTGAGTCTTAAGGGGTGGCACAGTGAGTTATGAAGCATCACGTTGCTAACAGAGATCTTCAACCCTGCCTCTGTCTCTTTCAAGCTCCCATAGCTGCTTTATACAAAAAAAGTGGCGTAAGACTTTTCCTTGGCTTTGGTGTTGTGTTCCACGAGGTACGAGTGATTCCCATAGATGAATTCAAGCATATCACAGGAAGAACTGGATGACAGAATGGCTATGTGGAAATATTTTGCTGCAAGAATTGAAATATCTTATTTACTGCCTTAGAAATAAGGAACAACACCAATCTTCAAATTCTTGTAAAATCAGCAAAGGCCTTTTAGGCGGATGCTATATGGTTTCCATATGAGGACGAACACTTCCCAATCCATTGATTTGACCAAGAGGGCTGCTGCTGCTAGAAGAGGGGTCTAAGCCAGATGATTTCAGTTGTTGCTGCTAACAAATGGGATATAAATGGGTTACTGCTAATAAATGCAAGCCCATCAAAAGTGATGCTCATGGGATGGTCAGAGGTGTGTTTGGCGCAAAGACAAGTTTATGGTGGGTGACAGAGCATAGAGATTATTTTAAAAGAAAGAACAGCAGTCTGCATTTGTACATCCTATATTGAAATCAGAAATTCTTCAATCTTATAAGAACCTTTGGAAAAGTCAAAAGCGGAGTATAGAATATGTCAGAAGCAAGTTTGACTCTGAAAGTTTCAGAAATGGTAGCACCATGGCTCCCTAAATGTAAGCAGTGCTGTTTCTCTCTGCCTTGAATTACTTATTCAATTAAAATGTTAGTCTGCATGATACAGTTTGTTCAAGTAATTTTCTCTGAGTTAACAAAATTTTCAGCTTTATTGTAATAATTAATTCAAAGAAAAGACTTATTATTTTGTTGAACATGTTCTATGCTGGGAATACTGAATAAGTAATTAAATAATATCACTGCTATTAAGAGCACATTGATGTTATCAGATCATGTAGGTTTCTGTGGAAAACACTACATGCTTGTAGAAAGGCTGTAGACACCCTGTGGTGCTTCTCAGCTCAAGCAAATCGAGGTGTGGACCTTGCTGGCTCATCCACATGGGTGCTCAGTGAAATACTGAATTCCAAATATGATACTGCAAATTCCCCACATCTAGAGATTGGAATACTTTGACCACTTCTAGAGAGAGTTAGAACCTCTGCGCTTGTGCATCTAAGAAAAGACTCAAGTTAATAAACTGAGCAGAGAAAGAGCCTGTCTCCACTCCAAAGCAAGGCAACACAAGATAGCCACGCCCATGTCATTAAAGTCTCTCACTCTTTTTCCTCTCCCCACTGCAATAACAGCTCACCTACTGGAAGGGTTCCTGATGCATGCCAGTGCCTGAAACAAGACTGGAAGACCACTAGCTGTCTGCAAACGTGCCAGAGTCATGCTGACAAACAAGAAAGGTTGATTTCTGGATTCCATCATTCATGCCCATGCCCTAGCACTGCTTCCTTTACATCCATAACTTGAATTAGGAAGGCTATAACCCACCTGAGACTAATACAATAAATCCCACCTCTCCAAAGTCACTGTGCAATAGATTATGAGTCACAGTGTGCCACATCTGCTTGTAACTTCAGAAAGTTAGAACTTTAACAGAAGTATATACTACAGAAAATTGTATATACTACAGCTGTGCTGGTAGATGAGCAGAATAACCCCAAGGAAGTGACAGTTTTAGGAAGCTTCTGCTTCTACAGGGCAGGAAGAGCACACTTTTACGCTTTCTTTGGCTCTTGATTTTTCCCAAAAGTGACTCTGAGACTTATCACATGTTGCTTCTCTGCTTGGTTTAAACTTTACTATGAATTATGAGGCATTATGAAGCCTCATTCTGCTCTTTTTAATTTCACCTGATGCATTTCTTCTTCCAGCTGCCTTTCTAATAAAATTCCTCAATAACTCTCCTGACATTTATAAAAAAAGAAACAAATGAAATGTTCTGGCTTATTTATGGTCATTCACTCTGTGCTGGTCGATTGCCATTCCTTGCAGGGTTTTGTGTGAAGTAAACTGTTCACTACTCAAGACCAGTGTATTTAGATGGCTACTCAACCCTGCGCAGAACTTAAAACTGCAATGTTAGAGTCTGGGTTGAAGCCACACAGAATTTGGCCCCTAACACTGTTTTAGAGTGAAAGATGATGTTTAGAGAGCAATGCCGAGACATTGGACTGCCTTCTATGTATCCAAACCCCAGTTTTACAAACTACAGAAACTTTTATTATTTGAAATTACTCCAGCCAAGAGTTACATTATTGATGACATAACTTCAACACAGACAGTGGCTTGAACATTCCCAGCTGGAATTCCTACTCCCAGCAGTCAGACGTGAGGCTTATGTAAAGATGATAATCACCTCCTGACTGCCGGCTTTTCCTGCCTGCTTAGTAAAGTATGTTCCTGCAGGGCCTGAGCTAAAACCCATGTGAAGTTTATGGGACACTTTGTACTGATGCCTGTGCATGTTGCATCACTTCAAAACTTTTTTTTTTTTTTAATCCCAAGCCATTTAAGGCATATTTTATAACTAATCACCAAGGGCTTTTACCTACAGCTACAGCTGGAATGACAGAAGCAGCCAAAACCCCACAATGACATACTTTGTACCACTGACTACAAGTACTGCTTCGGCTATAGGTCATGACTCATTGTAGTCATGTGAAACTTGCCACAGTGTGTAAAATTTAGCACAAGTAAGAGGACTTAGGGTTTTTCATTTTCTTGGCTAGCAAGCTGCAGCCGCTCCCACAGTGAGTTCCATAGCATCCAGTGGAACCTTGGAAATCTCAGCATCCAAGTCAGCTCTTCCAGGAATCAAACAAATTCTTCCAGAGAGTCTAAGTATTTGACCATGAAATAAGTTCCACTCTCCACTTAACTGAGGCTAGACGCTTGGATTGTTTGTACCTTTTGACTATGTTCCACATAATAGGCCATATTAAGCAGCCAGTTTACTGCTGTGAAGAAATTTCCCTCTGAAATCTGCCTGTGTTCTGGGATGCTCTTTGTGCAGTCCTGTTATGGCAAAGCAGTAACATGGGACAATACGACCCTGCAAAATACAAGTCAAATGAATTACATCTAAGTTACCTAATACCTTTGAGAAGTCACTGTGGAAGAAAGCATGTTTTTAAAGAAAGTGTGAGAGACTGTAAAGGAAAACACATTGCTCATGTTGTTTTATATGCTTACTGTCATATTGCATGACAATCTTTAATACAAGAATGAATATCAAAATTTTCCTTTAGTCACAGCAGCCTTCATTCATCTTGCCTAACTTCCAGTGGCTGCCTGAGGTCCTCAAGAAAATGTCTTAATCATGGCATGCCTGTTTATGCATCATGGTATTATGTCTGGTATGTATCATGACGTGTCTGTTTTAGGGTGAAATTGCATATCAGTACTGGACAATCATGAAAGAATGAATAGACAAAGGTTTCAAAATATGGTCCCTGGTACAAGAAAGACATCAGTCTCAGAGCAGGTCCAGAGGAGGGCAATGAAAATGGTCAGAGAGTTGGAGCACCTTTACTATGAGGAAAGCCTGAGAGAGCTGGGATTGTTCAGCCTGAAGAAGAGAAGGTTCTGGGAAGACATTATTGTGACCTCTTAATATTAAAGAGAGCTGAAAAGAAAGAGTAAGAGCCCTCAACTTTATATAGAGGCCTCTAGCGACAGAACAAGAGGCAATAGTTTTAAATTGAAAAAGGATACATTTAGATTGAAGATAAGGAAAACATTTTTTACTGCAAGGCTGGTGAGACACTGGAACAGGTTACCCAAGGAGGTGGTGAATGTCCCGTTCCTGAAACTGTTCAAGGTCAAGTTAATTGGGGGGTGGAGCAACCTGGTCTAGCTGAGTATACTCCTGCCCACCACTAGCCTAGCTAATGGACCACACGGTCTTAAAGGTCCCTTCAATCCCAAACCATTCTGTGATTCTGTAAAATGTGCACTACTTAACTGAAATGACCATGCTTCTGCTTCTCGTATTGTATCAGTTTATACCCCATCCTTCCCCTTACCTTTTCATGTTCTTTGTTTCATTCACAGTATTTGAGAAGTTTTCTGTCAGGTCTTGTTTGTGTAATGGTTGGTGCAATTAGGCCAATTCCAAGTAAGACTGAAAAATGCTATTAATAGTCATTTTAGGGTCAGACAGGGTTTTGAAGTAGTAACCCTTGACTCTATCTGGAAATGCAGGAGCAAAGTTCTTGCCCTTAATAGAATGTCTGCAGTCCCTGGCCAGCTATGAGAATTTCAGTCATACTGGATGGGATTCATCTCACCTAGTCTAGAGCCATGTGTAATTATAAGTTCATCATCCAAGCTGGTTATGTAAGCTACATCTATTCCAGTAAATAAATTGAGACAGGCCCGTGTTTTTTTGTCGGTACTGGGAAGTGTCTCTGGCTAGCTCCTGAAATACATCCAGACTTTGTTTTGGAGAGTGCCAGTTGACTCAGGTCAAATCTACACCAGGGACCATGCTAACAGTTAGACAGTATGGACAATTGCATGCCAGAGGCTGATCATATACACTGCTTTAACGACTTTATTAATTTAAATGTAACTGAAGGCTCTGGAGTGAGATGGGCACTTCTAGAAGTTAATTCATTGCACCTATTGTTAACCGTCTACAACAGACTGGATTAAGCTGTCATTGGAGGCACCTGTGCTGACTGGAGTGGGTACATTTAAGAGACATTGAATGTCCTCTTTGGCATAGAAACATAACTTTCTGTCTATTGTTTCCCATGCATGACCTCTGCTAAAGCGTGACAAATAAGGCATATACCAGCTCCACCCCCTTCTGCAGCAGTACCTGTCAGAAAAACAACCAATCTCCAATGGCTCTAGGTGCCTATTTTGGGAAAAGGACTAGTGCTCCTCATGAAAATAGCAGCTGTGGCATGAGATGAAGTCTGTATTTTGTAGTAGTTGTATAATAAACATAGGCACTACATACAAAGAGATGGAGAGTAGTGGAAAGGGAGAAATACCAACAGGAGTCATAAGTTACATTTAGACTTCCATTGTGATATTGTAGTATGCTAACTGAAAAACTGCAGAATCGGTGTGAAGTGATGGATTGCATGATTGCATAGGAGTGGGTGTGCACGCAAAGGTTTACTCTTTTTAGTGCAAATGTGCTTTATTTCACTCCTGGTCAGTTGCATGTGGATATCTGCATTGTACAATTTACTCATGTGTTTTGCATTCCTCAGTGATATCAAGTAAATTCTTTGGTCAACTCCTATAAACAGTGCTTAAATCATAAATGAATCAGACATCTCAGTTGGCCATTAAGTTTGTGCCTGTGGAAATAGGAACATTTTATATTTGCTGGCATGTGGAAAAGGTCATAATTTATTCTTCCTAGCCAGATAGATGTATGAAATTTTACTTGCTGGAATGATTCCTTGGCATTTCCTAATATCATGGAACATGCTAAGTATTTCTTTTTTTACAGAAGACAAAAAGGGAATATGACTGTTGCAAATGTTAGTTGGAAACAATTTGAAAGAGAGAACTAAATGTTCATGTTTATCCATGAAAGGTAGATGGAAACTTGGAACCACAAAGGTATTTTCAGCTGAGGAGGTCTGCATGATCCATTAAGCACTACTGCATCATTTTCTCAAAAGACTGGGGCCTCATCCTCTTCCTATTGAAATTAATGGCAAATCTCCCATTAACTTCAATAGGAGTAGAGTCGGGTCATAAGTCCAAAACTCTTCTATTCCCCATGTATCTAAAAAGAGCTAAATGATTAATTCCTCTGAATTCCTCTGAAACTGACTTTAATGTAAGTAGGAGGTGGAGATCTCTTTTCCATGAATCTGACTTCAGTGGGCAGATCTATTGATAAACTTTTAAAAATGGAGATGCATTTTGTCTGTGGCTATCCAGGGAATAAAGTATTCAATAATAACCCTATTTTGTATGAAACCTTTTTAAATTCTGTGCTTTCTGATTGTGAGTAGGTGAACATAACGACAAACAGCCAGAAAAGGTCTGGAAGCCTTGACAGCCGTAACATCCGTCACTAAATCCTTCACTGTTTATTGTTAGGAGTGGTCTCGCTGAAGCAAAAAACTTCCTATTACAGAAGAAGGGGCTCTGTAGTAATAGATCTTAATATAGTGGCAGAATCTTGGGAACTGATTTGGATTTTAGCTGGATTGAATTGCTCTCTGTAGAAGTCTTTTATTTTCCATTGAGGAGGCAGGGATCCTGGAGGGTTGATAGTCTCAATTTAGCCCTTGTAAGAGCTCAGAGCTCAGTGAAATGACTGTATTTGTGTCATCTGAAAAATGGAAAAAAACCCAAAAGGTGAGGAATTATAGTTAGTTGAGCAAGTATAAAATGATTCCTTCATCCACCTCGTGCACAGTCCTTCCTGCTCCCCTGTTTTCCAATCTTCTTGTACTTTTCCCCCTGTGCTTGAGGCTCAGGTGACACGAAGCAGTGGAGGTATGAGTGTGATAGCCTGTTTGCTGCACTGGAGCTATCCCAGGCCAAGCGCATGCCTAGCACAGGAGAGATAATAATAATAGTGCTGTGCTGCAGCTGAGGTGCATGCCAGCTCATGTGGCTCTTCTGAAAGTAGTGAGTGTCTTATGTAATCCACTGACTGGCAGCATCTGAGGCTTCAGGTGGGCTGTTTTGATGGGTCACAGTGTTATGCCGTACGTTTTTTTTGTTTTTTTTTTTTTTTAAATTCCATACCTTTTGAATCGTGGCAATTGTCAGACTGCGTTTTGTAGAATTAAAGGTCAGAAACGATGCTTAGAAACTTTTCACTTGGCCTTCATAACAGCCTGGAGGACCACACAGGAATTCCTTAATCCTTCTCACATCTTAAAAAACAGATATCTATTCTTAATTGACTATGAAAATCTGGATTATTTTGATCGGGCAATTCTATTAACTGAGTGCATACCTTACAATGTATCCTAAGAGGTAAAAACAAAGGTATGGAAATGTGATTCTTGATCTTGTTTTTGAATTGACATAATTTTCTCCTTTCTACTTGGAAATATGACTGTGTACGCCCTTATATATTTCTATGATAAAATCTTGGTGTTAGTTGTAATACTCTTTAAGAGTCAAGCTATTAACAGCTCAGGTAAATAGGAACTTTGATGTTCCCATAATGAAGACACTAAAATTAATTAGCCTGTTAATCAACTCAATTTAAACTTGCCAAGATTTGAGAGTATTATTAAAGTACTTAGGAGAACGTAATTATAAAAGTTAAATAGTGGAAAAATATGCATTTCATTTCAAAATGGTGAGAGAATTAATTATATGTGAAAATGCATTTCTCCTTGTATGTGTTTAGTCAAAGAATAACCTTAAATACTCCTCTGAGACATTTTTGTTATGTTCTTGTGTCTGATACACCTATTATTTTTCAACATCTGATATGAACATTAAGTTATATAACTTTTACATGCTTTTACTGTATATAACCCAAGTTACATAAATTCCGGGCCTTCTGACTGTTTGCAATCTTTAAAATGTAATGAGCTGAAAGATTAGCTTTGAGCCCTGGGGCCGGATTGATGTTTTGCTTAACCATTCAGCTGAGAACAGCTTTTAGAGGGATAACTCATGCTGCATCACATCAATAATAAAACTAAAGACCTAGATCCAAGCAGCTATGAATGGGAATTAAGTCTCTCAGAATGTTATAAACTTAAATGAAACCAGTCTTAAACAGAAGGCAGCTGCAGGCGCTGGGTCTAAACTGCATTAAGATGACATAATATTCTTTTGGAAACAATAAGGCTTCCATTGACGTGTTCTATAAGACAATCCCTCAATGGAAACGAATAACTAAATTAACATACTGTGATGAAACATGACTCATACTGAAATACAAGTCTCTGTGGGGTTTCAGCATCTGAGAAACATATTCATAAGTAAGTCTGTCAAACTGCATGCTCAGTTTCAGGGATATTCTCTGATTAGCGACCATTCAGAGAAATACAGAGGAAAGAGTAAAATTTTCCACCGGTGGCAGTGGAATTAGGGAGAACAGGAGAAGGCTTTTATAAAACATGGGTGTTTCTGTTGAAGATACTGCTTTTATTGACAATGTTTCTGCTGTATTTGTTCGTCCAAAACTAATGGCATTGGCCCTCTGTTTATTAATACAGACTACCAAGTCTTTTTTAAACTTTTTGGCTGTTAATCTCTTTCAGTATGGCTACACAAGATGTCACTAATGTGTGAACTGTCATTGCTTCTACTTCTCAGTTTTGCCTTTATCACACCCTGCTTTGTGCCATGGGAAGGAGAAGCTGTTTTGAGCAAGCAGAACTTTGAAGACAGAGATCTGTTTTGTGTGTGAGCAACTCAGATTGCATGCAACCAACCAAGGTCAGGTTGAATGGGGTCCTAGGCAACTTGATCTGGTGGGTAGCATCCCTACCCTTGGCAGGGGATTTAGAACTAGACGATCTTTAAAGTCCTTTCCAACCCAAAACATTTTGTGATTCTATGATTCGAAGCATGCCTGTGAAACACTTCTAGATTAGGGAGAAGATGTCTCATTTTCAGAATATATTTGCATGTGAGAACGCATGACAATAGAGGCAGCAGTCTGCCAAGACACTTCAGGCCTATGCTGAAGAGGAATTTTATATACTTCAGAAGTCTTGGGGTTAAACCTGAGGTTGTAGGATTCACACCTTTCTAGTTAGGTAAGAGAAGAGAAAGTGAGGTTGGTTTTTTTTTCCTTTGTTTTTTTTTTCAAAAGGAAATCTGAGAGAAGAGAGCTCTTGCTATATCATGCCCAGTGTCAGTGTTTACAGCTATTGCATTTAGAAAGGATGCGAATTCCTGATCTTCCAGGCCTTTGATGATCACAGGGGACATTGTAGGGACATAATTATAGTGTTCACTAGCTAAATATATGAAGCTCTTATCTCCAAAGTGCATCATCATCTTTTACCGTCAGTTTGATACTCTTGCTACTCAGAGGACAAAATCCTGTTGTTGTTGTTGTGGTTGTTAAGGTGTCTCTCTGCACTCCAAGCTCCTGTCTTTGCCCTTTTCTCCCTGAATCATCTGGTTTAGGTAATCAGTGGTTTGCCTATGGCAACTTCACTTAGGCATGTAGTGGGTTGACCCTGCCCTGATGCCAGGCACCCACCAAAGACACTCTATCACTCCCTTTCACAAGTGGACAGAGAAGAGAAAATATGACAAAGGGTCCATGAGTTGAGCTAGGGACCAGAGAGATCACTTTCCAAAATACCACCACAGTCAAAACAAACTCAACTTGAGTTTATTACTAATAAAATCAGAACAGGATAATGAGAAGTAGAATAAATCTAAAAAAAACCTTCCCATTGGCCCTCCCTGCTTCCCCAAGCTCTACCTCCTCCGCTTCAGCAGCAGAGGGAGATGAGGAGTGGGATTATGGTCAGTTCATCACAGGTTGTTTCTGCCACTGCTCAGAGACAGGAGTCCTTCATCTGCTCCCCATAGGGTTTCTCCTATGGGAGACAGTCTTCCATGAACTTTTTCAACATGAGTCCATCCCACAGGCAACAGTTGACCATGAACTGCTCCAAAGTGGGTCACTCTTCCATGGGGTGCAGTTCCTTCAGATACAGCCTGCTCCAGTGTGGGTCCCTCACAGGGTCAAAAGTCCTACCATGAAACCTACTCCAGCATGGACTCATTTCTCCATGGGTCTGTAGTCCCCGCCAGGAGCCTGCTCCAGCAGGGATTTCCCATGGGTTCACAGCCTCCATCAGACAGCCAGCTGCTCTGTCATGGACTCCTCCCTGGCCTGCATGTGGAACACTGCTCCCCTATGGACCTCCATGGGCTGCAGGGAGGCAGCTGCCTTGCCATGGTCTTCATCATGGGCTGCAGGGCAATCTCTGCTCTGGTGCTTGGAGCACCTCCTGTTCCTCCTTCTTCACTGACCTTGGTGTCTGCATAGTTGTTCACATGTTCTCATTTCTCTCTTCTCTGGATACAATTGCATCTGCACGATAACTTTTTTTCCTTCCTAAATATGTTATCATGAAGGCATTACAGTCTTTCCTGATGGGCTCAGCATTGACCAGCAGTGGGTCTGTCCTGGAGCC
Organism: Grallaria varia; assembly: GCA_013396735.1. Classification (NCBI taxonomy): domain Eukaryota; kingdom Metazoa; phylum Chordata; class Aves; order Passeriformes; family Formicariidae; genus Grallaria; species Grallaria varia. The sequence goes on from VWZG01010740.1 coordinate 817,428, forward strand.
ACCAGGCACTGGCTCTGCTGGACATGGAGGAAGGTTCTGGCAGCTTCTCACAGGAGTCTCTCCTGTATCCCCCCGACTACCAAAACCTGGCCGCAGAAACCCAATGAAAGGTGCTTCATTTTTGCATGGACAACTCAAGTGTGTCTTTGGTCAGTTACGATGCACAGGGACAGGTTCACAGGAGTGGCCACAACTTTGCATACTGTTGACCCTTCGACAGCTCGTGCAACGATTTGGCAGACCTGTCTGCTACTGGATCAGTAGCGTGACTGGGTCCTACTGGGGCATTTTGTTTGCACTTAATCATTCAGGAAAGTATCACCAAATTAATGCCTTAATCCCTGCATTAACTTTTCTGAATTACTATAGGCCTTGCTGACCTACTCCACATGATTTAGTAACATTCACCATTTCACTGAAATGACAAATTTTACTTTAGATTCCTGGGGGAAATTATATCCACCAATACTATCTATGCATTACATTCAAAGCTAAAAGAAAGTATTTCTACACCCATATCGACAGTGTGCAAAGTAGTATAGCAAATATCCTCAGAGAAGGAGTATGGTTTGTGGTCTAGTTTGTTAGAGCAGATGGTGTTACCAATGCTAAAATGTGGAGAGACACAGCAACAAGACTTTAATTTTATATTCACAAAATACACTGCTGCAGAACTAAAACTTGGTTTCTGCTGTTCTGTGTGGTTTCTTTTCTTTTTTTTTTTTTGTGTGTATTTTTTTTTTCTTAATTCTTACTGGAAATAGTGTGAAAACTGCAGCTGGCATAAAAAATCTCTTGAACAAACACCACAAGAATATTTTCAGTAGGAGAACAATGAGGTGTCAAGCACAGCTGTGCTTTATATTCAGGTCTGCATAAAACTGAACCAAATTTACTTTCTCTCAGTACCCTTGGAAGTGAATATAAGGGAAAATTCATATGTTAGCTTGAATGCAAATCAGATTTGAATGCATGCTATAAATGAAGGACAGAAAACTAGTTCTTTCATTGCAGATCTATTGCCTTTTATCGAGAGAATGTCATACGTGAGGCCCAGGAATTCTCCTTCTGGACTGTGGAAGGTGCTATAATGTAGAGTTATTTTAGTTATTTTTAATATAGAGTTTATTAATGAAGTCACACCACCTTCCACTTTAATTTAAAATGGGTGCCATCTAGAAAGCCACTATTAACAACAATTATGATCATTTAGTTGATAACATTTGCTGCCACTTATCAAATATTTCAGGACGTTAAAGAATGAGCCAAAGAAAAACAAAGCCCATAAAATCCTGATTTGAGAATACTTCAAAACACACAAAGCAGACTTGATTATACTAAGAATGCTGCAACTGCAACAACATTTCTTGTAATTCTTTCATGGATTTTTCTTCTGTATCTGGATCTTAGCATCAACAGACTTAGCGAAGACTAAATGAAGCATTTGGTATGCCGACAAAACTCTGCAGCTGTTGAAAAAACCCACAAAATCACTGTTGATCTTTACATGTAAATGCCCACATTCCCAGTTCCCCATAACTATATTTGGTTGGTTAGTGAACTGTCAAAGGTTTTTACTTTGGCTGGAATTAAAGTTGCAACAGATAACTGTTGGTTGTAAAACCGAAGTATACTAAATTGCATCTTTCAACTGTATTTCAGCGTATGGCTGTTTGCAGTACAATAGAAAGCAATTTAAGCTGTCATTGCTTTTCAGCTCTAGGTCACTGGCTCAAATATGACCTAATCAGTAAAGACTGTGGATCATTTCCATCTGACGGATGTTTAGTAGCCTCTGTAAAATGGACTGGTAGACACAGTGAAGTTTATTGGGAAAAGGTGCCCACATCAAAAAATCCAATAGTACAAGTCAGCAGATTAGCTTCTACTTTTAGAAGGAAGAAAGAACTGAATAGGGCTGGAGGCAATTGTGTGTTTCTCAGATAAAAAACTCATCAGATTAACACTATGTAAGATGGAAGCACAACTTCTTGAGACTGGGTGATATGGATTTATGAGATCCAAATTTTAATTGTGTTTCCATCATTGATTTACTATGGGATGAAGACAAAGTAATTTCAATGTTGTTTTCCATCTAACCCTAAATATTTGGCTGAATTAGGGAGCAAGTTGTTCAAGATAGACTGTTTGACATCTTCATGTTCTTGGGCTCAGATTCTGTGTAAGATTTAAATATAAAATGTCTCTCTAACATTAATGATGGGAGATAATCTAATATTGGCATTTTACTTGACAAGAAAAATAACTATATACTCCAGCTTCTTGCTCATGATCTTGTAATTTTCACACCTTCCTTACTGATAAACTTTAATTATAAATAAGCCAATATTAGACTTTCTACGAGCCTACACCATTAAAATCTTGGCATTTTTCACATGATGCTGTTGAATTTTAAACGGTACTTTCATGAGTCTGAGTATATTCAAATATCTGAGTATGCTGAAAACTATTTTAGATATGATAAGGAAATATTCACTCTTAGGTTTGCCTTCTTTAACCTCCTTGGTGGAGAAGTTGGCTTTCTCCTGTGTTTTACATGAATATACTATTTTTTGTGATGTGCCTCTGTTAGCACAGAGTAGTTTGCCTCATATTCCAAACTGAGTAATATTGTGGTCAGGTCTTGAATAACCCTGTTGCTCCCAGAGTAATCATACTGAAGTATGATCTTCATCTCTTCCTCACCACAAAACCACTGAAATAAGAACAGTTTTCAATTTCTCCTTCTGAAATATATTAATTTGAAAGCATTTTCTCTATAAGAAGGACTTGAATCGCCAAATATCTTGGTATCACATGGGAGAGACAGTAATTGAACATTATATTGAACCAATTTTAGGTTTCTACAGACCATAGACAAAATTGAATTTTGTCATCTTAATGGATAATGCATCTGTAGTGGGTTGGCCCTGGCTCACAGTCCAGCATCCACACAGCCACTTGCTCATTCTCCCCACGCATTGATATGGTGGGGAGATGAGACAGGAACAAGAATCCTGTGTCTAAAAGAAGGAAGGGAAGTCACTTGCCAATTACTAATACAAGCAAAATAGTATCAAATTTGGGAAATTTAACTTGATTTGTTGTCAATTAATATACAGATTTCAGTGGTGATTGGAAAGAAAAACAAAAAGAAGCAAACAGTTACACCCTTAAGGCAACACCCTTCCTCCCCTATTCCCCGGCTCAGCTTTATTCCTTCCCTCCCAGCTCCTCTCCTCCTTGCTTGTTATTCCTGCGGTTAACACTCAGTCCTTTCATTCTGACAAGCAGTGCTATGGAGGGATTATGGTCACAGTACAGCAGTTTCTTTCTGCAGCTCTTTCTTTCTCTCTTTCCCTCTGCTCTGATACTGGTTCTCCATTAGCTGCAGTCCTTTGGGGATTATCTGCTCTGCCATGGAGCGCTTCATCCTCCTCTGGCCTTGGTGTTCTGTCTGCTGTTTCCTGCTGTTTTGTATTTGTTTTGTTCCCTCATCTCTCTCTCTCTCTCTCTCTGTTTCTCTTCCTCCAGTGTTTTCTGACCTTTCATATACATGTTTTCACAGAGGCAACACAAACTTTCCCAATGGTCTTGGTTTTGGGGAGACCCAACCTCTTTGCACAGTGGTCACATGTGCTGTGCAGGTCACATTCCATCCTTCAGTGTCACCTCCAAGTCTAGTCATGTACATATAATTCAGCAACTTTTGGCATTGCCAGTGTCAAAATTTAGTTTTATAGCAAAGAATGGTGTGCCAAGGAAAAAGGTAAGGAAGATCCTGGGAAGGTTAATGGGATTTCAAGAAATAATGTGACGTCTGTGATTTGGAGTACCTCTTACTCAGAAATTTCACTCCACTGTAGTAAACAAACCTGAACTTAACCAAAGCCTGGAAAGGGCCAGTATCTTCAGGTGAAAAACATCGCATACTCTATGAGGTGAGACAGGAGTAGAGGACCTCTGATATTGTCACACTTGAGTGTCATCACATTCCTGACTCCTTTGTGACTCTGTTGCTGAGGCTGTGTTCTCATTCACTGCCCCTGGGACATCATGTGCTCCCTTACCCACCTCTCATGGTAACCTCTTCTCTCTTCATCCCACCTGCAGTATAGGGCTGGAGTTCCTCTGCTCCTCTTCCAAAACTAGCAGGTTGGTTTATTTAGTCAGAGCGGAGCCAGACAAGGTGCTCTGGCCATTTCTGAATGCTGGCTTTCAAAGGAAACATCTAAATTGTCAAAACTTAGAATCACTTCACTATTAGATCTTTTATTCCAAGCAATTTCAGAATTAACTTATGCAAGTTAAATTTTTTATGATATTAAGTAAAACGGAAACTTACCTGTTTTGTAGTGCTTATCTCTTTTCCCTCCAAATATATTTCAGAAAGTAATTGTAACAAGGGAAGCACTAAGCATCCTTGCTCTGGGCAAAATAGAAATATTTCAGAAATAAATTGCTATCTGTCTTTCAATGTTTTTTGTTATGGAGTTGTTAAAACCTTACAAACCACTGGACTCCATTTTGACTTAATTATATTCCAACAAACATCTCTCCTTTTATGAAGTCTGTCGAAACTGTTACCTGATTAGATTAATTCTTTAATCCTGGTGGGATTTTCTCTCTACCTCGTGTTTCCTCTTTTATTTCTATTTAAATCTGGGTATTTACCATTCATGACCATTCAGCTTTCAGTTTTCTGCTTGATTTTCTGGGACTTTTTCTGTAGACTTCTTGAAATCAGGACAAACATTCTTCCTGACTTCAGTGAGGCTGAGTGCCTACTTCTTTTTTTTTCACTGATTCCTGTCAGTCTCACTCTATTTGCTTCAAGAAAAGACAGATATTTCTCATGTTCATAGTTCCACTGATTCATTGTATCTTGACTGGAACATTTCACTGGGAACAGGAGCACTGAACAGTACCCCAGAGCCTTGCTTAGCCAAAACAATGGAACACATGCTGAACTCAGATTGTTCTAAAAATCATTTTATTTTATAAGAGATTCCTCTGTGACTCACTAAGCACAGTCCTTTTGGTGTCACTGAAGCTTATCTCTGTTCAGCAAAACTGGGCCTGGCTCTATTCTAAACAAGCACTGAAGGTTGGCTGGAGATGTGGGTCTAACTGCTTCAATGAAATGAAAGTAAAACAAAGCTGGTGTGCATATTGTGAGGCAAGAAGAATATTTTGAGAGGTGCTTCATTTGAAACCAGCCCAATTTGTGTCTTGTGTAATCATCCTTCTGCTGGGTGAACTAGCAAAATCTCTTGCATAGTGGCAGATAAGGATTAAAATATAACCAGTTTGAAACTTCAGGAAAATTGAGCTTTGTGGGAAATGTGGCAGAAAACGTAAGAGAATGAAAAGCAAATGTTCATCTGCCTTGCATGCAGAGTGGATGCCACAGGGAGAAAGGCTTTAGGCAATGTTATTCTGCCCTGTGGCAGTCAGTTAGTATGACACATTGAAACAAACAGGGAATCTTCTGTCAAAATATTTTTAATGGCAAATAGTTTTTGCAGACTGAATATCTCTATAGAATAGCATTGGGTTTATTAATTAGAACAATGTGTAATGGTAATTACTGAGCTTCCTTTTAGCCATGTGGTGTATTTTGGGTACCCCACACACCTGTGTGTGTCAAGGCTTTGTGCTTGCCATGCTGGATGAATGTTCCCTTGGGTCATCACAACCTCCCCTCCGACTCCTTTGCTATGGTGCAATATGGGAGATGAGTCCTGCTGAGAATCCTGATTTAGAGACAATAATGATGCAGTTGCCCATGTGGCATTTGTGATCAGACTGACTGTGATTTCTACCCCAGATGGATTTTAAATTTTCTCTGTAAACTACAGTCAGATTGCAGCTATTTTAATATACTAAACTGTGTCAGGGTACAAGCACAATCAAATTATTAATGGGATACTTGGTGTACATTCAGCAGGGGATGACTAGTAGTCTCCCAAACAATTTCCAGTCATAGACTGGGGGGTAGCATAGCCAAGCCCAATTCCCAACATGCAGTTTGGATATGACCCCCTGTTTTGGATTTTGAGGATACAGACTGTGCTGGTTGTTGTCTCTATCAGAAAATTCACTCTAATACCACTTAATTTTTTTGGTATAGATGTAACCTTAGTCTTCTGTGCCTTAGTCATGACAATCCTATGGTATATTTTTGAACTAATCTGTCTTGAGTTCACATCCTTCTGTAAAGGAGAAAGGAAGGAATGAATGGCTGAGGGAGATTGAGTGGGATTTACTTCTTTTAATAACAGCTCTGGGTCCTTGCATGTCAGCAGCATGTGCTTTTTTTTCTTGCTATCTACTTCATAACAGGATGCCTTTCAGGGATGGTAGAGAAGCTCAGACAGACTAAAAATATAGTCTTGAAGGGTTTCTGGGACATAAAACTGATGATGTCTGTACTCTGGGGGCCAGCTAAATTTCTTCTCTTACTGAAATTTCGTCCATAACTAAATTCTGAATAAAAGTGCCCTTGAATTATGTGAGATCTTTTGAAATGGCTGCATATCAAATCTTTGCAAATGTGAGGCTGAAGAGGCAGAGCTTCAAGCTGAACTATCTCCTATAGAGCATCAAAATTGATGTGCTATCCTAGGCTTTGCCCCTGACATCATGTAGATTCCCAGTAGGTCTTGTCCAACCTCATAGCAGTGTAAAGGTTGGAGGAAATAGCAGTAGTGAGAATGCCAGGAAAGGAGACTCTTTCCTGGCTTTACAAGAAGCAGGAGTCTCTTTTTTCCCCTTCCTTTACCCAAACTGTTTCCTTCATAGCAGCTGGGAACAGTCTATGTTGCTCTCAAGGTCGCTTCACTTGCTCTTTGGATGACTGTTCTCCTTTCCTACTCAATTACTCCATCTTAAGGTAGACTCAATCCTGTTCAAGCCACACCTTTTCCTTCTTCCTTAGGCTGACATAACTGATTTCTCTTCACAGTGCTGAAAATCCTTAATATGGATCTTCTGAGGCAGTCCTCTCCTCTAAGCCTTAGCGACACTTCCCTGAGGCTGGGAAGAGCCAGTACTCTGTGCTCTTTCTATGTGCTACTGTTTTTTTCCCATCCTCAACGCAATGTAGTTTGTGGTCCTGAAAGAGTCAACAATTGGTAATCTAATACAGAGGAGCTTTAATCTCTTCATCTATTCAAAGGCTATCTCAGTCAAAAAGTGGAAGCGTAATTTCACTGGTGTAATTATCCCCCTCCCTATACAGTAATATCAGTGTAGCAGCACAGCTGGCATCAGTATTAGGGAAATCCACACATTAGGCAATGGAAGAGCTGAGCTTCTTTACCTATAGCATTATCATTAAAAGGGTATACCTTCCCTGGTTAGACAGACCCTTAGATTAGACTATGTTAATCTGATATTCTTTCTGATTTCCTTTGCTGAGGCTTTTGAAAATTTTATCTGATCTCTTTTCCCAGTATTATGAACACAAAAATAGTTTACAATTTCCATGTCTAAAAGTCAGACCTTTTGATTTCTTTGTGCTTCATAGAGAGGCAGAAAAAGAACTGAAAAGGATGCTGTTTGAGTCTGGAGCGTGATAAAAAAGAATGATATAAGAAAGGCAGTATTTTTTGTGAAAAGAAAAGCAAAAGGACAAAACTATTAATCCATATGTGGCTAAACCAGACTTCCAAATCATATGAATTTGGGGAGGCATTACTTGGTAAAAAAAAAAACAGAGGAGCACCTGGAATTTTATCAAAGCCATTTGTGCCAAGGATTTGGTGCTGAATTGTGCAACAGGTGATTTTCAAATAAATGACCAGGAATGAAGGATTGAGGAAATGGACAATAGCACCTATTTATAGTCAGCATACTGAAAGAGTCTCAAATGTTGCCAGGATTTCATGTACTCCTATGCAGTGAAATCTATGAACACAAGTATGGTTTAAAAAATACTATGTGAACTATGAATATCAGTACTACTTCCCTCAGACAATTCCTACTCTGTCCCCAGTGCCCTGAATATCAACTGCATATAGTAGGAAGCTTGGTTTTAAGCTCAGATAAATGTCATGTTCTGGATCCTTTCATGCTAACTGACACAGCTTTTGGGTCCTTGGTCTTGATGAAGGCTCTTCCTTATGCACACCTGCAGAGACATCTACCCAACACAAGCTCCCTAATCTGTCTCAGTCAAAATGAGGTTTTGCTGGCTAGGATTTTGATAACTTGTCTTACCTCAATTGCAGCAGGTACAGTAGTTTCCCCTTCAAACAACTCTGCTGTAGGGTTGGATAACCTTTGAGATGAGGGCATGATAGGCAGTTGGTGGCAGGCTGAATATGGTAACTTATTCCACCATAAAAGGGCTGCTCCTATATAATCCCCATCTGCTTATATCTCTGTTTGTTTCCTACGGTCACCATTTACAGCCAGCACTTATGGTATGAGTTCTGTTCCATATTCTGAGAAAAAATATGCAAGTGTGTGGCAAATACAAGTCATGACAATGAATTATTGCATGAAACAGGCTGGAAGAAATAAAAATAATTTCTTTCGTACTTTTTTTTTCCCAATGGAAAGTTTTATTTTTCTATTACTACTTAAATTGCATCTTCTTTAATAACATAAAGGGATCAACGCTGATATAATTCCAGGGCCTATATTGGCCTATACATAAGAAGGTTTTCAATATGCTTTTAAGGAGCTGATTTACTGGTTTATCTACTATACTATTCTTTTCCTCTTAGTGGCAAAGGAGATGACGGGTCTAAAATCCTAAGGTGCCTTTGAAAATCTTGTTGACTGAAGTCTTTTAAATTTTGTTAATCTATCTAAACAGACCTAGTAAACAAAGTGATTTGGAAATTTTTTCCATGGACCAAGACTGGCATTCTTCTGTTCAAAAGCTCAAAAGAAAATAATTCTCTTGCATTAAGAAGGAAACTTCTCAGAAAACCACCTAAAGATAACAAGAAAAATCAGAAATCTGAAAGGTTAGAAAATATAGTTATATAAATCTTCAGGAAACTACTAAACCCATGTCTCTATAATTTCAATATCCATTGTGCCTTTTGCTTTCTGTGATTTAGTGGTGCCAGCAAATTTTCAGTGATGTATCACTATATCATTAATTTGCTTTGTTTCTCACATTTTTGTCTGCCTTCTGAATATCCGTACTTATGGTCTATTTATTTATGGAAACACAGGGTTGGGTGAACCACAGAAGGTTTATGTTTGGATCTGAATTTAGGAATGATCCCATATGCATTTATATCCGAAAGGTCTGAATACAAAAAAAAAAAAAATTTCTTCTGTTTACTTAAAATCAGTTTTAGTTTGGTTTGGAGTGTTTGACTTGCCTGTGGGAGTGTGGATTTCCCAGTGTTATTCATCAAAATCTGTAAGTCTCCTCTGTTCAAAACCTTTTATTTAGCCTGAACTGTAGTCTTCATAGGACAGTATAGAGAGAGAAGTAAAAAATCCCTCAAAAAATCCCAGTTATTTTGACAGAGAGATATTAAAAAAATAGAATAAAATTTACAGTTGATTTTAATTCAGAACTTTAAAATAATCTGCCATTTAACTGCTTATTTTGAGCTTATTTGCAGGAGTCTGAATAGGTAGCACTGCTTTTCTAAGAGAAACCCAGCATCTTTTCAGGTGTATAAGGCTGAGAATTCACAAAAAAACCCCCAAAGGCAAAACATCAAGGCGATTAAAAGCAGCTTAGTGCTTGTAGGAGCTTGGACCACCCCGGTTTTGCTGAGCACATAATAATATTTTTCCTAAAACCATTTCATGAGTCGGTTCTGCTTTTCCATAGTGAAAAAATCTTCTAATGCAAAATTCTTCATTTCTAATAAGTTCAATATACTTTGTGAAGTACTTTTTGTTTGTTTTTTTGTTTGTGTTTTTTCTTTTTTTTTTTTTTTCCCTTTTTCAGTATTTCTCTGTATTAGTTTTGCAGTGGAGAGTGAAACTATCTAGGTCTAGGGGTGTTTGTGCCTGATCAGTTTCTAAGCTCCCAAAGGAACAATACTTCACTGTATTCAAGATGCTGTGCTCCAGATGTGTACCTCTCAAATTCCTACATTCCAGGCATGGGACAGTGGTGCAGATCTGGAGAGAATCAGCAATACCTGGGCTGCTGGAGCATGAGATGCAGGTGGAGTGGAGGGAGGCAGGACTGTGAGATTGGGCTCTGCAGGGCCACTCTCCTACTGGCAATCTGTTCAACTTGTTAGATGTCTAGCTGAAGTACAGTTAGACACTTTAATTACAGCTGTATTAACTGGAATCCGAACTGAAGTATAGGAATGAATTTTTCCAGAGGTAACAGATGACAAACAGCTGTAAATATTTTAGGCTGATGGTTTAAAAAGAGAAAAAACATGAAACCAAAACCTAATGGTAATATTTGTCTTCTGTACATGGCACAAGTTGAGAAATCAAAGCTTGATCTTCTGTAGTTTGTCCAGTCCTTATGCCTTAAAGGCACTTTACACAGATGTTTATTGTTTGGGAATCAGAGATGTTAGGAAGCAAAGATCTGTCTCCAAAGAATGTGGCTGAAATAGCCACTCAGTTACCAAAATCCAATTATCAGTGACACAAGAAGAATGTTTGGACAAGTACAAAATCACTATCAGTGACCATGAATTGCATAGTTAATTTTATGTTGGTTTTCCATTTCCTTTCTATGTTAAAAAAACCTCAAACTTAACCAATAATGAACAAGTTTCATAAAATACCTGCCCTGTTTAATTCTTCTGTGTAAAGCTTTTGATCTTATTGCTGAATCTTGCCTTGTATTAGATATCCCCGACCTTGGATATGGCAGACAGCCTCAGGACCAACTCTTGGGAACATCTGCTGACCAAAGTAAGAAACTCTTTCTAGTTTTTAAGTTTTGAGAGCAAATCTTATAAAATGTCTTGTGTTGAGCAATTTTCCAACACAGGAAGGATCAAATGAGTTCAGGGCTGGAGAGGGGGAAGGAAATGCATGCACAAACTTTCAAGAGGTGCTTACAGAGCCTTTTAGATTTCTTGTACAGGTCTAGGCTCTAATTCCTAATTTTGAGAGCCCAAAGTTAATTGCTCAAACTGGGATTCATATAAAAGTTTGCAAAATACTAAACACTAAAGCAGCTACGTAGAAAGAACACTGGTCCCTGAAAGAGGATGAAAAACACATTTGCCCTCAGGTTTCCATTATCAACCAGATTATCTGCAACCTTTGTTCAAACATCTCTGACCTTTTCATCAAATCTCATATTTTTGAGCTACCACCTAGAGAAAGAATTACATTTACTCAAGTGTTTATTTGTCTGGAGTTTCCTGACTTCAGAAAAGGAAGCTATGCATAAACTTGTTATGTTAATCAGACTGCTAGGAAGGTGAAAAGTAAATGTGGAAATAGGAAGCAGGAACTAGAAATCTTTTCCCACTTCTCTGAGTCCTCTTCCAGCCAAGCAGAAATGTGCTCAGGAGAGATCAAGGAACAAAGCACTTGGAGTGGGTGGCCTTTCTCTAAGCAGAGCTCAGTGTCCAGCTTTTAAGCATCAGCTTTTAATCATAAGATGCAGCTTGTTCAGCAGGAAGGAACACTGAACCTGTGCATCACCGTGCCTTGGGAGACTGTACACTGTCCCCTTCCTGGTATCAAGGACAGGCACCATTACAATGCCTACAGAAGGAAAGAGGTCTTTCAGAACAATTATCCTTGTAGGGATAAAATTGCCTTGCAAGGCAGAGCTCGGTGCTACTTAAAGCATTTGAAAACCCAAATTCTTTGATAAAATCAGAGGCATCTTAATGTACGCTAATCCCAAAGCACTCAAGGGCTCCTTGGTTTGCCTGGTGCAAGAAGATTCACTTTGTGGATGTCTCTTGCAACACCTTTTCTTCAGAAGTGGTCTATCTCACATTTGTTTAGAATTAAAAGAACTATTCATTCCTGTACCTGGATGCAAGCACAGGGTTCTCGAGCTGGCCCTGACAAAAACATCCAGATTTCTGAAGTTTCATAACTACACTCTCCCTGCGCAGTAATTCACCCCTTGAGTCATCCCACTAAAACCAAGAGAACAACTTTCAAATTAAGTGTGAATAAAATTCTGACCCTGAATGACTTGCCAAGATCGCACAGGGAGTCTATGGCACCCAGCCCAGGTTTCTCAGAGGATGACAGGGTAAACAGGCTGAGCACTGAAGGTCTTGCAAGAAGACAAGCCATGAAGAAAGACTACAAGAAGACCCATTGTTGGAACATATCAAGCTTGCAAATCTGCAAACACACGTTTTTCAAAAAGCTGGCTGTGTCAATTAAACTAGCCCTTGGGCAGGTCTGTGTTTCAGGGCCAGCCCTTGTGCAATTGGTAACACGAGCCGACACTGACTTTGGTAGCACTGCAGGGATAACATTTGGGTAAGAATGTATGATTCATGAATGGTTCCTCTAATCTAGCATGCACATGCATGCTTCTCTCTAACATCAGTACAACTAACTCCTCTTTTTGAAATAAACATCTTTATTCTGATCAGTACAGGGAAATTTCCATGCCTTTTCTCTGTTTCAACGGCTCTTTCCTCTCCCCAGAAAGGCAAACGGTGAGCAGTAAAACCAAGAGTTTTTCCAGCTTGGAACATTTTCAGGGGAAAGGAATGAATGGTGCTAATCTTTGGCCTTTTTTTGTATAATGAATAGGATCAGAAGTTGAACAATATCCCATATTTTTCTGGGACCGGTATTTGCAATCTGTGAAAATACCTTGAAAATAGTCTGTGAAAATACTCTCTTCTGCTGCTCTATCCACTTCTAGGTATAAACCATAATCAAGTTGGAACAGGAAATTGCCTTGCAGGCTCTCTGTGAGGTGACAAAAAACATCAAAAGGTTCAAGGTTCTGAAGAGTGCGTCCCTATAGTCTGAACTTCCCCGTGGATACATGGTGACCTGAACTATATATTCGCACAAAATGTGAAAGACTTCTGAGCTGTTCAGGCTGTGAATTGAGATGTGTGAAAGTGGTCAGCACAAAAGGAAAAAACAAATCTTGCAATTCACTGCTCATAAAAGGCTGATGCACAGTGGCAGTCCCAATTAGTTATGTGAGAAAAAGCAATTCTGTTTTGTGAAGGAATTAATGATAGAAATTATGAAATTTCCAGCTAAAGTAAACCTACATTTTCTAAGGGTGATCGTTCTAATAGGCTGACCCAGAGTCACCAGCAAGAGGGTTGGTGACTTCTTGTACCGTGAGCTGGAGTCATAAATGCTGGTGGCCTGGGGGCTCAGGCTGCTGAGGAGTAATGAGTTTGAAATTCAGACTCTTCTCCCCTATTAATTAGTAACCTGGAAACTGTAGGAACCTACAAAATAGCCTAAAAGACAGGCTGTGGAGCACTTGAGACCTGAGGAGGTGAAATCCAGAATTCCTTCTGTCTCACTTGTCTACCAGCCCTCCCTGTTGAGGGAGTGAGTGAGGCAGCTGCGTAGATAGAAACCTATGTAGCAGGCTCAGTCCTGAGGGAACCTTTGCTCCATGCTCCAATGAAAGGTGTCCACTGGGACAGAGTGTCACTATGTAGAAAACAAAGAGGGCTATCAGGATATGGGAGTGCCACTGAATGGACCAATCCCCAGCCAGAGGCTGTAACCTCTTCCCAGGTAATATACAGTGACATACTCATGTGAGGAAAATCTGTTGTTTAAACGGAGAGAATATATGGTAATGAAACACTGAAAGACTTAATTCTGACACTTTATCAAAGCTAAATGGCATCAGGAATAAGAGAAATAAAGGACGCAGTGATAATTAGAAATTAAGAAAAGACTTATTGCGGAAAACTGAAAATATGGTAACTACAGTTTGTAGTAATTAGCCAGATTATTGGGTTTGATAGTAACAAATGCAAATAATTACGATTATTTATAGATGGACAGAAGTGTAATCATTAAACATGCCATGGATATTGGACTCTGAAGAGAAATTTAACTGGATACATCCTGCTTTATACTTGCTCTTCATTATATTTATTAGTCATTAGAGAAGTGTTTAAAATTATTTATGAAAGCATTTTAGTCCTATTATTAGGATTAATATTGAAAGTCACAATAATTACTCAAGCAAAGTTAGAATAAGAGAACTGTATTACTGTACGTGCAGAACTCAACTAAACAGCCACTTTAGCTATTGCTCTGCCGAATTAAAACATCACAATTAACTGATTTTTTTGTTCTTTGTTCCTCTGGCTGCCAAAATGGAGGTGAGGAGAGGCAAATCAGGCTTCAGGATCCAAATGTAAACCTGTTTGGGCTCCTCACTAAGCCCCCTCAACAAACTGCATTTGCCTTGCCGTCAAATACTACATTCAGGTGGAAACTGAATGTTTTGCTTGCTTGCAAGAAATGCAGAAAAAATGAAGGATCCACTTGCAAAGCTGCAGAAGCTGCTACTGCTGCTTTACCCTGTTCCTGTATGTTCGGTGGTTAGCCAGCTGGAATGGAAGAGATCCACTGGCAAGTAAGTAGGTAACACCAAGCTGTAGGTGTAAAGGGAAAGGGACTGAGCTGAATTTTCTGGTTGCTGCTCATTAACTCAATAGAAATAAAGACCTGCTTAAGGAGGATGGGTGGAGTTGTTCCTCAAAGCACTGCCAGGCTGCTGGCTGTATATGTCATCTGAGAAGCATGCTCACTAGTGAATTGTCAGTCTGACTTTGGGTACAGCACTAAACTCAAGTGAGTGACCTCAATCATCACAATCATGGCTGGGC
>VWZG01010742.1:0-11087 GCA_013396735.1 Grallaria varia
CAAAATCCAAACTGTAACAGTTTATGATTGCTTAGTTCAACTTATCAGCTATTCTGGAAACTAGAAGACTGTTTTAATAAAGTACAGAAGTGAGGCTTCCTATTTTCCATCTCTCTGTCAGGCATGAACCCAGGGACAGAGAAGTTAAGCAAGGAAGATACATTCAAAAAGGAAGAATTTCCGCCCAAGGAAGTTTTCACTGCTAGGAAACATATGCCTGGAAAAGACCAGTACAGAAAAATTGCTTTTATTACACCAACTGATCTCTATTCTCTGTCTGTTTTGAGAAGTAGGATTCCTGTGCAGAAATAAGACTTTCTCACAGACATGCTGCGAGGTCCCTGCTGGGAGAGAGAGAGCCATAAAAAGCACAGGGGAGAACACAACCTTGAAGTTACGCACATGAAAAAGGCGGTCTTATAAAAGCACCAGGGCACAGGCCTGCACACGATCCCTTGCTGACTGCATGATCATTCTGTGATACTTTGCAGTATGTTCAGGGTCTTTAACATTGGAATAAACTTTTCCTTAATACCTTGGAAGTGGTTTGGTTCTCTGCGTTTACCTGTGTGCATATCAATTCTTACAATGAGATAATGAAGAGAAGTGCAAATCTTCTGTCCTGTTTGTTCCTCTCTCTCCCTGTGAAGATCACCTGATGACAGATGCATTCCCTTTTCAGGGGACTGGAACATGCCCCCCAGTCTGAAGTACAGTATGGGTTAAATAATTCAAACTGCTTATGTCAAAGGTGGCATTTCAAAAACCATTAACTCAGTGATCAGGACTCCAGCTGGTGAATTCACACTGCAATATAGGTTTGTTGTGCATAGAGATCTGTTTTCAGGATAGAGAACATGCCCACAGGTTGGTTGCACGGCTGGATAAGACCCTGGTTTCCATGCAAGGAAAGTTAAGTGCACAAGCACAGTCATCCAAAATGTCAACTCTTTTGGATAATGCAAAGGCCAGGTTTGAAAGGAGCAAAACAGAACACACACTGTACACAGATTAAACAGAATTGACAGGTTTCAACAGAAGATATTAACAGATGGCCCAGATCTACTTCATAAATACCATTAAAACAATAGGATTTTGTAACTTATTGACTGAAGAACTGGACCCAAATAACTAGGCCAGTTTGAGTAAAGGACTAACAAACACTGGCACACATTCTTTACAGTGGACTATTACGACAATAATCCACACAAATTCAATATTTAGATTCATATCAGCATACAAATTTCATGACTAGAGAACAACTCTAGTTGTCTATCAAAACATAGTTTATTATCAAAAAATAATGTTGGAGATCCTTTGGTGGTCACACAAAGGTCCTCATGAATCAATTGTTCTCCTCCCAAAAAGCTCGTCAATAAACTGGAAAGAAATGCAAAAAGAAGAAAAAATGCATGCATATGGAAAGCTGACAATATATAGCAGATTCTGAAGACAGACATGTAGTCACATTTTTTTACTTTATTTTAACCATCAGGATGCTTAACTCTGTAATTCTTAATCATAACAGCACATTATATTTTTGTACAAACCAGAATTTTCCAATACCTAAATAATAATTACTCTTTTAATTACTTTCCCTTCAATCTACCAAACAATAATGAGGAGATCTATGGATTGTTTTTAAAAGTGAAGTAGTCCTTCAGTAATAAAAGGTTGAGATACAGAACTATAGAAAATGTGTTATTAACTGGGGGGACTTTTGAGAGGACAAAAATGTTGACAAATGTTATATTTTTCCCCAGTCTCCTCTATCCTTGGTATACAATTTGGTAAAAGACTTAATACTTTTCTTGAAACTGAAGGGCATACTGAATTACCTGTTCATTTCCACTTAATCAGCATGATTAATGTATTTATTAAATTAGTTTGAATACAAATACTGTAGTGCAAGAGTATATTAATTAAATTTAATTAGAGTAATCTTATCTTTTACAATAGCTTTTTCTCCTTCCGGCTTTCTGTTTGATTATTGAAAAACCTCTGTTGCAAGATAATAAGAAGTTTATAATTGCTTGACTACACATCCCCCCTCCACTCATACATGTGTCCTGATGAAGCCCTGTTGATTTAAATGTGACAAATGGGTCTGCCTGTGTCTGGGAGAAGAGTGTTATTCAAGAAGAATGGGAGCTCTCAATCAAAAGTTAAAGGCCACTTCAGAAAGTCCCATCTAACCCTGAGTCCCGAACCTGGCTAATATATGGACCAGTGTTAATTTGGTCACATCCCTTGGTTAGTATCTCTGGTGACAGCACACACATACTTCTGGGGACCCAGAAGAGTGACAGACACCAGGTCCTTGGCCAAAACATTACACATGCTGTTTCAAAAGGAATGCAATACACTTACTTCTCATAATAAGAAAGGTAACTGAAACCAAATCCAGGGTATGACTAAGTCTTGTTTTTTGACCGATACCCATTTTAAATGCTTGCCGTAGCAAAACTGTCAGTGGCACACAACAGGCATTTGATCTCTCTTGCATAAGATATTAATCTCTCCTCTGGATACATTTAAGCTTTTACAGAGTCCATTTATTTTTGGAAAGTGGCACCATGGTTACCAGACAATAGAGGGGAATACAATCTTTTTCATAGTGAAGACAGCAGGAAGCTGTTGCACACAACTGGCTTTCCATGTCCCTCTTCTTGAGATTTCTTCAGGGACACTGAAAAAATTATCTCAACTGATGGTTCACAGCAACAATTGCACTGCTTCCTCAGTTCTCTAATGCACAGTATAAATTAGCAAGGTCCTATTTTAAGATTGAGTCAATTCCCAACCACTGACCTGTAGTTAAGTAGAGGTAAAGTTGCTAAACCAAGCAAAAACATAGTGAAAAGAAAAAAATAAAAAGGTCACTGCTCTCAGATGGAGATCCCGAAATAACTGTAACACCATCTTACCTGTCTAGAAGCCTGAGGAGTGAGGAGTTAATACATTGCTATTCCTCAAGTGCCTCTGGCAGAATCATGAAATCACATAGAATCTTTTAGGTTAGAGAAGACCTCTGAGCTCATCGAGTCCAACGTTTGATGGAACATCACCTTTTCAATGAGACTACGGCCCTAAGTGCTTCAGTTGTTTCTTTAACACCTCCAGGGATGGTAGCTCTACCACTTCCTTGGGCAGTCCATTCCAAGTCTTTCCATGAAGAAATTCCTTCTGATGGCTATTTCAATCAGGCTAGTCAGAATGAAATGTACCTGGAAAGGGTGTTAAACAAAGGTATGGCAGCCCTTTCTGGAGTCAGTTTTCCTGTTCAGGACCATGACAACTGCGTAACATACAATGCAAGCAGAGAAGTGGGACCAAGGAACAGGAAAGACCAATAGAAGGAGATCAAGACCACCAAAGGCCCTCAAAGACAATTGAAGGCCTTCAAAGCCCCCCAAAACCCTTCCAGAAATATGCAGAGAAAGACTGGACAGCGCATATGAACTCATTTATACAGAGAGAAACTCTCATTTATACAGAGAAACTGTATAAATTTATACAGAGAAACTCATTTATACAGAGAGAAAACTAAACCCAGGATGGAGAAAACTTACCTGTGGAAAGTCACCCTCATAAAGCCCATGTAGCATGCCCCCAGGACTCTGGGCACACTATTGGCTGGATGGATGCTGGACCCAGACGGATGATGCCCATTTTCTCTCCTGTCTCACCTCCATTTCATTTTTCTTTTCATTTTTCCCTCTTTCTTCCCTCTTTATTTTTATTTTATTATTACTATTATCACTATCATTGCTGGGTTTAATTAATACTATTTATATTATCAATGTTATTAATATTACTAAAATATTAATATTAATATATGGAGTAAAAGATATACCAAATGTCATGCCAAATGTCTAGTTTGCCAGCAAAACTTCCTGAACTTTTTTATTTGGACCCTTTTACCATTCATTTTCAACCACAAGCATCTACAAATGCTAGAGGGTCCCTTCCATGTAGAAGTGGGACCCAACAACCTCCCAGCGGAACTGTGAAGATAAATGGACAATGCATCACTGAGGCATTCAGGTTTGAGGAGGAGATGGACAAATTTTTTATCAGGGCTCCATCTGAACAATGTGCAGAAAACAAGACTTGGACCCTACACTGACTGATGAGACAAAGTGTAGCATAGTAACCTAGGAGTTTTTACTACCATTTGTTCTGAAGTGGTGAACATGTGGCTGGGGATAAGATAATGCATCAGTTTACATTACATGCAGGTGTGAAGAAGCCAAAATAAAGTTCTTCAGGCAGACTTAATTCATAATTTCTATAGGTTTTGGAGGTTTAATTTTGCTTCCCAAATTCCCTTTTAGTGCATATACATACTGAGGCCCTCATTGCTTTCTGAAGTGCACTAATATTAAAGGCTACTTCCTATCAATTTTCAAGCTCTGAAATACAGTTTTCTTCCATAACAATCTTGATTGTTTCAGATCCTAAGGCAATACAGAATGAGATTAGCCCTATCAGGTCCACAGTATCTGCATCAATTTGTATCTATGAAGGATGTTACATTAAAAAACAAGATTTGATTGGACTTTGATGACAATTTTTCAATTTACAAGAGAAAAAAAATCTGTTAGGTTTTGTCATTATTGTCTGAAATCATAGAGTCATAGAATACTTTAACTTGGAAGGACCTACAAGTATCATGAAATCCACCTCCTGGCCCTGTACAGGGCCATCTCCAAGAATCACACAGTGTGCCTGAGAGTATTGTTCAAATGCATCTTGAACTCCGTCAGGGTTGGTGCTGGGACCACTTCTCTGGGGAGCCTGTTCCAGTGCCCAAATATCCTCTGGGTGAAGAACCTTTTTCTAACATTCAACCTAAACCTTCCTAGATACAACTTCATGCCATTCCCTTGAGTCCTGTCGGTGGTCACCAGAGAGAAGAGACAGGTACTTGCCCCTCCTTTTCCCCTCACAAGGAATTTGTAACTGCAGTGAGGTGACCCCTCAATGTCCTCTTCTCCAGGCTGAACAGACCAAGTGACCTCAGCCACGACTCGTACAGCTTCCCCTCTAGACCATTCTCCACATACATAGCTCTCCTTTGGATGTTTTCTAATAAGTTTTCAGACAGCTCACCTTCTCTTTTAATTCAGTCACTTTGTATAAGTCAAACCAGTTGGCACATGAACAGTTTATTTTTCAAATCTAAAATTTTCAATTGGGTTGGCTTGAAGCAGTAATATTTTAAATAAAAAACAGTTTGGAAAATGAAGACAAGAAAGTAATAGAAGCCGATTTAAAATAATATGCAGACAAATGCAGGACTTTTGTTCAATATTAATAATGTACTTTGCATGACTTTGACAGATTACAGATCCTGGTAGGAATTAGAAGACTTTTTAAGTGTTTGTGCTTACCTTTGGTAATTGACTGTCTGAGTACTTAATTTTTGCCATCTGTTCAATACTTTCAACAATCCTTAGCATGGTTTTAGTAACATCTGAGATCCACAAACAAAATTTTATTGCATGAGACCAAAGTTGTTTTGCTGATGACAGGCTTCATTCTACAATTGGAGCTTATGTGCATGGGAGATCCCACCAAGGTTTTTCTCTTACTGAGTCAAGCCTCACAGAAGTAGTGAACTAAAACAGCCTTATTGTGTCATCTGGGTCTGTACAGAAACTTTTGACATAGGCTTTTCAGAGAGTAGCATAAAACTGGATTTTGTCATTTAATGTGAAGCCGTTGACAGCCATTATCACGTATATGTATACATATATACACAGATATATGTATATGTATTTACACAGATACTATTTTTTTTCTGCCTTCTTCTAGTTAAAAGAATGAATTTTAAAAAAACTTGTAATGTTTATCTTAATGACATCAGGAGAAAAATTGTAGATTTAATTTCTGCTGGACTTGAACAATCATCTTCTCGAGTTGCCACACTTTATATAGCAGTTTTGTAGGATGTTTCCTTTTAAAATGTTTCTTCCAGTAAGTTTGTTTAATCCATTTTAAGCAGCAGACTGCACATTGCATCATAATGTTTGTTTCAAATGCAAATACATGTTTTAGAAGTTTGTTTTAAATAACAGATGATGTGAAGTATGATAACATGCAGGTATCCCCAAAATGCCAGCAAGTGAAAGGATTGTAGGAAAATTTATTTCTGAAGTCAAGAAAACTAAACTTAAAGAACATTAACCTTAATGGCGTTTCACACACCGTGCCTGGGGAAAGACGCGTCCCCTGCTCTTGGATCTTTCATCATCCCTGAGCCCTCTTCTCTGCAGAGGCTTTCAAATATTTCTGCAAGGACTCATCTTTTTCTCATACCAGGGAGAGTTTCTCTGGAATACAGGAGGAGAAAACATCTAAAACTTTCTCTGGGAAAGAAACCTCTTCAGTGCAGAAAAGCCTTCTTAAGCAAAATAAGCCTGGATCTCCATATAATAAATTCTCATGAAGGGTCTTCTACCCTTAGAGATAATAAGTCACAATTGCTGGTTTTCTAACATTAAACAAAATAGCATGTTACACACATACTGATGATGAAAGACTTAAGAGACTAGTGTGCCTGAAGGCTTGCTTATTTTTCTGCTCCTTCAGCTGGGCTAACAAAACTTACTATCAGCTCATTGCTGGGGTGTTGGACTAGATGACCTTTAAAGGTCCCTTCCAACCCAACTCATTCTATGAATCTTTGATTCTACATTCCCCTACAAACTGTCAGACAGTGCAAAAATGTCAATTTCATAGACAGAGTTGACTGATGGTGGGACTCTGCAACGCCTCAGGGACAGGGACAGATGGCTAAGCACCAATAGAGTGGCAAGAAACCACACGTGTGTAGTCCAAGGTTTGCTGGAGCAAAAAGCAGTTTATTCAAACTGACCACGGGTTTTATAGCACCTGGGGAGGGCCCAGGCAGCAGGGATGTGGTTGGGAAAGTGTGGCAGTGAACAATCAATATCAGCAATGGAAAGAGTCTAGTGAGAGGTTGACTGGTGGAAAGAGTGAGGAGGCTGGCAGGAATGCCTTAAAAACTGAAGCTTTTACTGTTGTTTAGAATGGAGTTTCTGTGTTTTTTCCCTGAATCACTGTGTCTCCTTCCCAAAATCCCCAGAGAAAGCCTTATCTCCCTAGCTAGGTCTAAAAGAATGCGTCCTTGAAGTCTGTTTAAGTTTTCCTATTGGCCCTTAGTTAACCCTTTCCTATTGATTGTTATTCCTAGTTTCTCATCGGACCCATTAGAATTCCTCTAGAAGTTATAAATAGGTCCACCCATATAAGAAACTGGCTCTCTNGCAGGGATGTGGTTGGGAAAGTGTGGCAGTGAACAATCAATATCAGCAATGGAAAGAGTCTAGTGAGAGGTTGACTGGTGGAAAGAGTGAGGAGGCTGGCAGGAATGCCTTAAAAACTGAAGCTTTTACTGTTGTTTAGAATGGAGTTTCTGTGTTTTTTCCCTGAATCACTGTGTCTCCTTCCCAAAATCCCCAGAGAAAGCCTTATCTCCCTAGCTAGGTCTAAAAGAATGCGTCCTTGAAGTCTGTTTAAGTTTTCCTATTGGCCCTTAGTTAACCCTTTCCTATTGATTGTTATTCCTAGTTTCTCATCGGACCCATTAGAATTCCTCTAGAAGTTATAAATAGGTCCACCCATATAAGAAACTGGCTCTCTGCTCCCTCTCCGGTGGTCTCTGCGTGTCTCTCTGTGGGGCACTCCGGGGGCTGCTTGGAGGGGTACAAAGGAGGGGGAAAACCCCTACTATGTAAAGGAGTGTCAAGCTCCTGTTATTGGGACATGATCATCACCAAAATCAACTGTCGCAGGAAAGGGCTCAGGTGGAAGGGAGTGGTTTGGGTACCCAGCTAGCCAATGGGAGAGCAGAAGGATCGACACCCAACAGGAACCCAGGAATTGGGGAAGGACGGGTAAGGCAACCAAGGGGGTTAGGACAGAAGCGGGGCTGATTATGGGGGCAGGAACAACATGGTATTGCCAAGGCAGACCGCATGGTCCCTGCATGGCAGAGGATAACAGAGCTCAGGGGAAAAACACTGCACAATAAAAACCACAAGTTGTACCCAGTCTGTTGCTTCTCTGGTCCCGTAGGGGTTGCTGTCGTGGTGATCTGTATACTATAGATGCTCTTTCCACATTTCATAGCTCTGTCTGTCTCCCACATTTCATATTGAAGATTCAATGACAAACTGCACAAGCTGAGTACTGACAACTAACAGACTGCTTCTTCTTTTGCTTTCTTTCTCTGAAATTGTGATATTTAAGGCTTCAGACAAACAACAAACCAATAATGTCATCACAGGCACATGCATGCGTACACACATACTTACACCCTTCTAAATCCAGCTCCCTTGCCATGCTACCCATTACTGTCCAGTCACATCTTGCCTGTCATTCGTTGTGTCTCTTTTGCATTTCTAATGTGTTCTTCTATGAGAATGCTAATATTCTTTTGTTTTACTTTCCTCCATTTTTCTAACATCTTTGCTTTCTACTTTTGCACAACCCAGCATTTCCTTTAGAGACTGCAGCCTAATTCTCTGCAGCAGCTGTGTCCAAGGAAAAGAGCACGGCTAAAATGATGCTTATATACCTGCTTTATTCTCTGTAATACAGCTCTGAAGAGCAGATGTCCTATGATAATTCTATGTTTTTTTAAGAATCAGAAGTAACAAGGGAACAAATCAAATCATATTTTCTTAAGGTTCCATGTTGTGTATAACAGAATGTGCTGTCCTATTTCAATTAAGCAATATTTTACTTTAAGCAGTCCCGTTCCTACCTAGAGGAGTTCTGTACAGAGTAAGAGATTCATCTCAGCACAAAACCATAATCTATATCCTAACAAACAATACTGTTACATAGTTGCTGGCATGATTTTTCACAAACTCTTTAAATTTATAAATCCAAGCCTACGTCTTTCTTGCATTTAAAATCCGTAAGATGAACCTTTCTTGTACCTTTCCTAGCTATGTCTTAGGGTGTTTGACTGGTGTAGGGAAGTCCTCAATGCCAGAAACAGAATTCATTTCCCATGTGTAACCTTTTTCTGAACTAGTCAGGATTCTATAATTTTTCAGAAGGAAAGGAGGGAAAAGGGAAAGGGAAAGGGAAAAAGGGAAAGGGAAAGGGAAAAAGGAAAAGGGAAAGGGAAAAAGGAAAACGAAAAGGAAAAAAGGAAAAGGAAAAAAGGAAAAGGAAAAAAGGAAAAGGAAAAAAGGAAAAGGAAAAAAGGAAAAGGAAAAAAGGAAAAGGAGAAGGAGAAGGAGAAGGAGAAGGAGAAGGAGAAGGAGAAGGAGAAGGAGAAGGAGAAGGAGAAGGAGAAGGAGAAGGAGAAGGAGAAGGAGAAGGAGAAGGAGAAGGAGAAGGAGAAGGAGAAGGAGAAGGAGAAGGAGAAGGAGAAGGAGAAGGAGAAGGAGAAGGAGAAGGAGAAGGAGAAGGAGAAGGAGAAGGAGAAGGAGAAGGAGAAGGAGAAGGAGAAGGAGAAGGAGAAGGAGAAGGAGAAGGAGAAGGAGAAGGAGAAGGAGAAGGAGAAGGAGAAGGAGAAGGAGAAGGAGAAGGAGAAGGAGANGAGAGGAGAGGGAGGGGAGAGGGAGAGGAGAGGGAGAGGAGAGGAAAGACATTAATTTTCTTCAGAAAGAAGTACTTTCATCTCAAGATTCATATAAAGTTTATAAATTCGGATTTTTTTTCACACTAGCGTTAATGCAGTACAAACAGGTGAAGGAGATCCTGTGCCATCATGTTTTGTGACCAAACATATAACATCCAGAGATAAGGATTAAGTTAAATTGAAGTGATTTCTGTGAGTAATTTTTAGTTTTATTCTGATGTGAATTGTTTCAAGAGTCTCTCATGTAACTAAGCAGGCATACTTCCAAATGTTCCTGAAATCAGTGTGTTTGCATTGCTACTCTGTAGTAGTGAACCTAGGGCAAGAAATAATAAGTTGGTCTGTTGTTTTTATTTTGTCACAATAAAACTCAAGCTATGAAAGCCTTTTGCTAGTGACAGAGAACTTTATTTCACACATCATCCATCTATCAGCACAAACAAATATTGAGGTGTTGACACCCCACTATTAAAAAAGCATAGTGAGGGTGTCAGAATGATTTATTTCTAATGGCTTTCTGACAGCTTCCTCTATGTTAAGACAGCTCTCACACAAGAGAATATGACAGTCATGTTGGCATGTCCCTTACAATGTATATTATTAATAGACCTTCAGTTTATTGATTTGCCAGATAATCATTCCCGTGTGGCTGTATAATACTGTCTGAGGTTAATAGTAGATCGCACTAAAAATTACTGGACAAGATATATCAAGGCAAAGGATGTAGCATAAGGAAGTTCTGGCTGATATAGAAATGTATTCAAGAGGCTAAAACTGTCAAACACAAAACATCATATGATTAATTACGCTATTATACTTGTAAGGAGAGAGAAAATATAAAAGAAAACTTGGGAAGGAAAGGTGAGGGAAAAAACAACATAGTGTAAATCCATTTATATACTTTGTTTTCCATTTTTGCATGGCTTATGGCTTACACTAAGTTTAAAAAATATTTCATAGATAATAAATAATATCTAAACATTAAACACACTTTTCCAAGCACCTAGCTATTGAAAACATGCATCATCGTACATAAACATATGATCTGACTTCTCATTACCTGCCTTTGCTCTTTTTCATGTGATGTCTTTTCCCCAAACTGATTTCTAAAGCCTTTCAAGTTATCACACTGTACTGTCATCACAGCATCTCACTGTTGTCTTTGGGCAAAGCAAGAAGTCTATTTTACAAGTGACAGCACATGCAACAGCAGTATGTGCAAGTAGTCCTTGAAAGAGGAGAATTTCAGAGACTATTATTGCTGATTTATATTTCTATCAATTATATGGCTAAAAGTATCTAAACTCTCAAATAAACATCCTTATTTCTGAAGAAGCATGTTGACATTCCAGAAACTTTATCCAAATTAACACTGGAGAATTACATCCAAACCCCATCTTTTGGACATGAAGGTATTGCCTGGGCATCAAATTATTTTGGTAGTACAGACAGAGAGGAG
>VWZG01010743.1:8047-22154 GCA_013396735.1 Grallaria varia
GGAAGGGAGAGGTGGGACAGGGCGAGCGGGATGGAGGGGCCGGCAGGGCGGGACGCCGGGGCCGGCGGGAAGCGGGGGAAATGGGGCAGCTCCGAGGGCTTGACGAAATGAAGAGCCCAGCCTGCTGCCGGGCCGGAGTGAGCCCGCTCTCACCTCGCTCTCTCTTCTCCCTGCAGGCTTCCTTTGGGAGTTCGAGCCCAGGTTTGTCCTCGCCCACCTTCTGCCCCGGCACCCGGCCTGCCGCCTGCATGCCGCGCTCTCCTTGCTGCTCCTTCCCAAATTTATTTTTCGTAGTTTTCCTAAGGCTTCTGTTAACGACCTGGCGGGTTTTTAAGAGGAGATGTGCCCTGCGGAGTCCTTCACTTGACTCCAGCTGCAGTTCGAAATTGGCTGTTCGGGGCCCAAAATGAAAACAAAGTTTTATAGCACTTCTAAGTCACCATCTCAGAAAATCCATATAGCCTGGAGAGACCAGCATCTCTGGTTGCTGATAATTAGGGACTTGTCCAAATTTTTTACTTCTTGGTAATAACAGAAAATGTTTAAAATCATAACGTTAAGTAATTTTTAGGGCTGTAACTGCTGTTAAGGTTCTTTGGAATGCTTTACACAAGCGAGCATAGTTAACGTCAGCAGGGCTATTCTCAAGTCTGTGGGGAACGTATTTGCTTCTGTGCAGCTGCCTTCTGCGCTGGCTGTTTGTCATCTTTTTTAACTGCTGTCGTGAAATTTCTTGAACTTGTATTTTTCAGTATAGTTTTAAATATTTTAAATGGGACATTGAACATTCAGAACGATGGAAGTGGGACTTTTTAATGTAAAGTCTGCGAGTGGAATAGAACTTCCCCTTGAGTTAAATGCAGAATGAGTTAGAACAGCAATGAGAAGGAAAAAATCTAGAGCACACATATATAAATACAGGTTAGATAAAGGCAGTTGTCACTCTGTGATTCCTTAAAACTGGAGCAGGTTGTTGTAGACAACAGCGGGAGACTTAAACGTACTGTTATTACTGTGTAGTGCATTGTCAGCCAGAACTGAAAGATCTATGAGATGTTAACATGAATAGCATGTGAATAAAAAACATTTTTGGCCTGAGTGTTTCTCCATAGTATGGTATTACAAACTTTCACAGTCTTGTCTTAAGCAAGCTAAACAAAGTTTAATTGCCTGCATATAGAGAATGAATACTTAGCATAATTGCTGAAAAATTAGGTGCTTTAGGGTTCAGAGGTGTTAGTATGTACAACTGTCTCTTTCAAGGCTGTAAGCAGTGCAAAGAGGATTTTGAAGAGGATTGAAAATTTTTAGCTGTTCCCTTCAAAACTGTTGAAGAAGTTCTTTTGTGAAAATAGTTCTTGATAAACCTTTTCTTTGCTGCTTGTAAGCCAAGGATTGCAACAGGACAGTAGTGTGTAAGGGGAAACCAGAAGTAAAAGAAAAATATTCTAACCTGTTTCTTTTCTCCATCCAGAAAACCATAAGAAAATGAACATTAGAGAGCAAAGCAACTGTGTAATTTTATGATTTTTGTTGTAGAATATGACTTCTGGTGCAGAGTATTTGCATCTTTAAAACTTACTGAATCTAATGATAAACTTTCAAATGACAGAGTATTTAATGTAATAACAATACTTTTTTGATGACTTAGAGGATTCAGTAATGAAAAAGTGTTGGACCACAGAGCTGTCACAATGGCTTGGTAATTGATGTGATTCGTTAGAAGCATTTTGTTATTTCTGGTGTATATTCCTCAATATTTCTTGAAACTACTGTATATTTTCTACTGGTTCAAGTGCTATGAATTAAGTCAGCTTTATTAAAAGATCTGTGAGACTTAAAGTAATTGGAAGTGAGTCTCACTTTATTTTGCTGTTAGTAGGAAGTGGATTCATAACCAGTGAAAAACAATGCTTGTCACCATATAAATCACATAAATAGAATTGGTCCATAGGTCACAGTCTTGCAGAATCTGAAACGCTGTGATATGTGTGCTCTGTAATTTAATGATGATTTTAAAGGTATTTTGAACAACCTGTTATTCAGTAAAATACTAATTTGGGATTGTACTTTCTGAAACTTTGTCTTCAGGTACTTCTCCCAAGTACTTTATTTGTATTGAGAGAGAAATTTGAGTTTATTCCTTATAAATATGAAAAGGGAAGGTCAGCTAAAACAGATGAATTTGTCAAGTAGTTATGAACTGCGAGTTCTGACCCTGTTTGTAAAAGAATTCATGCAACTGGTTTTTTGACAGTTGGCTCTTTATCATCTGAGGATCATGACTTTGACCCATCTGCTGAAATGCTGGTACATGATTATGATGATGAGCGAACTCTTGAAGAAGAGGAAATGATGGAAGAAAGCAAAAATTTCAGTTCTGAAATTGAAGATTTAGAAAAGGTAAGAGCAGCTTGCTTGCTGGTGAATGTACAAACATACTATAACTTTGCTTGTGAAAAATACATTCAACCTTTGTATATTGCAGTTTTCTGCAAAAACACATTTGAAGCTTGTTTACAAGAAAATAAAATCAGATTTGGTTAGTATGTAGTAGTGCATCATCACAAAGAGGCAGAACTTAGTGTCTCAAAGGTGTTAGTGTTTATATTTTTCACTGAGTAGCCCGTTTTCTTTGGTAGAGAAATCACTGAGTAAGGTTTTAGAGTCCTGTCGTCTGAGATCACTTGTAAGTTAAAACTGTACACTTTGCATACTATTAGAGTGACATCTATGTGTATTTAGTTCTGTTGGTCAGGTTTTGCTTTTCCAAACGAACAGTCGTGTTACAGGCATGATGGGTCACATTAATTTGCTATGTAAATGATATTTCTATGTCTGAGTTTCTTCAGTTTGGCATTCAGTGGATGTGCAAAATGATCAGCATTCTCCTTTGCCTTTCCTATACCATTTTACTTTTCTTAATTAGATGTTTTCACATTTACCCCTCTTGTTGATCTGTGGCAGTGCATCACGCATTCTAAATGCCTGCTGAATGCTGAACACCCACAGATTGATGCTGCTTGAATTACTGTTTGGTGACCCACTTACACCACTCAGCATAACTCCAGGTTTTGGTCAACAGACTTCCAGGGAAGTCTCACTTTTAACATCAAATATAAGGCTCTGTTTGTGTACTCCATGTGAAAACAAACTTTCTAAATGTAGAGTTGACAGTGTTTATACTCCTGATTTTTATTTTGTTTTTGCCTTATTACCTTTGCAATTACTTTTTGCTGATTATGAACTTGCAGTTGTAGTAGTGAAGCAGCTTGCCAGGTCTAGTGGTTAAAATGGAGTTGTTACTCCACAGAATTCTCTTACTGCTTCTGTAATGGAAGAAAGAAGGACTGAGAGCCACTCATCTTACGCACTTTATTACTTTAGGTCCTGATCCTGCAAAGACTTGGACATGAGTTTGCGTTTACCCATTGTGAAAAGTCTTTGCAGAACTAAGACCATAGCTGACGAAAGAAAGTAATTTAATCAGTCTATGAGTTCAACAAGAAAGTTTTAGAGGTAATAGAACTTCTAAAGGTATAAGTATTGGAAAATATTTTTAATACCTTGGTGACCTGAATCAGGTAGCTAAAAAAAATCTTCATTGTTTATTGTTTTATTAATTGTATTAGGATGCGTGATGATGCTTACTAAAATCATTTCATCAAAAACTGCTGGAAAAGAAAGTTGTAAATCAAGTCTTTCTCTTGATTTTTGCCTTATCTTCTTAGCTGTCTTTCTCCTGTTACCTTCTCAATGGTTCATTTAAATTCATTCTGCAGGAGATGAAAGAGAGGGATTGAAAGTTGCTGTGTTGGTTTACTTTTGTGGCTGTTTTCACATGTGCAACTGTAGCTATGTAGTTCAATTTTTTCGCTATTTTTGTCTTGAAGAAATATTGACAAATCATGTTCTACAGTATGATTCAGATAGTGAGCACAATTTTAATACTTTCTCTTAAATTTAATCCAGTAAACAGTTTTCCCCAATAGCCTGACAGGATTTCACTGTATTACAAGAGACATATTTATGCATTATTTCCATAACAAATCACGATTTTCAGTCTTGTGCCTTAAAATATTTCAAACCTTTAATCATTCCTGCTTTCAACTGAGCTTAAGTTTTTTTGTTTTTTACTTTCGTTCTTCAAAGTATGTCCTATCCTCTTAGGCCTGAACTGTTTATAAGTACTTTGGCAATATGTTGAAATTTTGTGAATTTTCTTGTATTAGGAAGGAAACATGCCATTGGAAGATTTACTGGCATTCTATGGCTATGAACCCACAATTCCAGTTATGGCTGGTTCCAGTGTGGATAGCTCTCCAAGTGAACTTGCAGATGAACTTCCAGATATGACTCTAGATAAAGTAAGTCAGAACCATTTTCCCATTATTTGTTGTTTAAAAGCAGAAGTCTGAGTGACCTTAGATTATATTTCACTATCTCTTTATGTTACAAAATATGTATATTTATTAATCTCCATATGTATTATAGTTCAGGGATTTTGAGGATGTGGTCATAATAATGATTATGACAGTTTCAAATGCATTGCAGTTTCAGTGACACTATATTAGTACTAAAGACAAATGAGTATGTTAACGGTTCTTCTAAAACACATGCCAAAACTTTTAAGTAGGTGTTTTGTTGTTTATTTGGGTTTTTTTTTTGTAAGAAGTGAGATTTTTCTTTAACATATGCGATGTCCAGAAACAATTCTGACTTCTAGCACTTATCAGATGCCAAAATGGTTGTGTCTAACTTGCAAGTGCAATTTTATTTTCAAATGCCTATCATTTGGAAAGGTTTCATCTTTGGGGAGTGAAATTGAAATTTGTTTATGTGCAGTGACTATAGATGTTGAATTGCTGATGTGAAACTCTGAAACTTCAGATTTTGTGGTTTGCAAGTTAACTTTAAATTCTGAGATTTTTGGCTACAAAGCATATGCAGCTTGTAGTTGAGCTTATAAAGTATGCAAGTAGTAAGTATATGTCTTTTTTTTCTTGTTTTTTTTTTTTTTTCCTGTGAGTATGATGTAATGGTAAACTCCACAGAAAGAAGGGTATAATGATGGCTCTGCACATCTGATTCTCATTAGGATTCACGATTGTGTTGAGGCTACAAAAATGTAGCCGGCTTGTTGTCTAATACAGTTCTTTCCCTTCCAAATCTCAATCAGAGGGTTTCAAATATGTCTGCTAATAGAGGAAGTGTGATTTTTCTTTCTTCATATCTTTTCTTTGACCTAAAAAAAAATCAAATCTTTTGTGATGTGGGAAGTTATCTGTTATCTGTAACTGGCCTCTCAGCAAAAGTCTACAAAACACCATGGCTGGGTTTTTTGTTTGTTTTTTTTTTTTTTTACCCCTAGAGTTTAGGGGGCTTTTAAAGCTTCAATATGCCTGTGATGCAAAGAATAACGGAATGCTAGATATGTGAGGTAGTTTACACTGCTGCTTCTTACTGGAAGTAAATTGGAGGAACATCCAAGACTGATGCTTGCAGAAGTTAATTCTTGTGCTTTTGTGGTATTAGAAGACAAAGGGGAAATGAACCCCTGTGTTCAACTCTGAAATGAATAATTATATTTCTTCTTAGATTTAGGAGGAGCAAACTAGCTTTTTAATTAAGGGAATATGGTCTGCTACATTTTCTTACAGTAAAATAATTCAATTAATGACACTTAACAGTTTTCTGAATCTAAATGCTCCCTGGTCTATACTTACTAGTCAGTCTGAGGTTTTATTTTTTTATTTTAATGATACAGGAGGAAATTGCTAAAGACCTCTTGTCGGGTGATGATGAAGAAACGCAGTCCTCTGCTGATGATTTGACACCATCAGTTACTTCACATGAGGCTACTGACTTCTTTCCTCGGCCATTAAGATGTAGGAAACCTAATTTTGTAATAGTACTCAAAGAGTCTTAGCATTATATATAGCTTTGTACCTTAAAATGTCTAAATTACAGGTACCAGGAGTTGAGAAACAGTGCTTTGCGGGATGTTGTACGTGACTGTTGCCTTATTACTAAGTAATAGTAATAACTGGTATTACTAGTTATCTAGAAGACTTAGATTTGGTTTTCTGCTCAAAGCACAAGTAAAATTAATTTCTCTATGAATAAGATAACTTCATAATCAACAGTTAATACAGTAATGAGGAACACCCTTCCTAATTTTCAGTATGATAGTGAATTATATGAATATGTAACCCATTCTTTTAAATTAGTGTTTCTCTACTAAAATTTTTGCTGCTGCTTTTAAGCCAGTGACTCCTTCCTGCAGCCTGTGGATGTGAACTGGGATGCAGTGTCTGTGATTATTCACACATTCAGCACTTTTCCATAGGACTTCATGGGGTGAGCCAAAGTAGTTTTATATGGGATGGGGCCTGTAAACCCATGACCACACAAATTTCACTATCCATGGAGCTATGATGGGAAAGATCTGAGAACCAGTGGTTCAGTTATGCAACTGAATATATGAGATACTCGTCATTGCCTGTTGCATCTCATTTGTTCACTGGTGTCTTACAGTTAGAGCAATGTGGAGGATTTTATCACAGTTTTAAATTGGCAAGTACCTTAAGCTATTCCATGGGGCATTTCCTTCCTCTAGAGAAGGGAGGGTTAAAAGGTGTGTGCCACCACAGTCACCCGCAATCGTAGCCCTTAACATGCTGCTGTGTGATAAATGTAAGATGATTGTATTGAAAGAGAGATACAAAAGAAATTATAATGCTCCATTTTCAGATAAGCAAAGTCTAAAACTTGTCTGGCACTTGTGAACTGTTAATGAATATGACATTTAAAGTATGGCTGCCTTATAGGACAAAAGTATTTACCCCCTCATCTTACTGAGCAGTCAGAAACAGTCGTCTTTGTTCTCAGCAGTCATGTTTTTCTATCAAAATGTTACTATATTGGAACATTAGGATGGACATTTTAAAATCAAATATCCACCGTTTTAGGGAGGGTGATGTCATTCTCTATGCTGTTGGCAGTTACATCTTTTTTCTGATCTCTCTCCATTTCTTAGATATCAAGATAACATTTAAGTTTTAAGATAAGCATGTGTAATGCATAACATGGGCTATTTTGTTAGATTTACATTAATTGGGTAAAATAATTGCCTCTGATTCTCTGGGCATATTGTTACTTTGTGCATTCAGTTTAACTTCTTGCTTGCTACTTGTAAAACCAAAAAGAGATAGACTGGTGATTGTAGTAATGACTACAGGAGAAGAGCCTCAGTCTGTGCAGACTTGGATATTGTTTCTCATGTTTGTGATACTTTCTCGCTGTGATGAAGCTAAAATTTCAGGCCAATTTATGAGTGTATTTTTTTCTGAAGTTGGAGAATACAAAATAGCTGTAATTATATCAGACCTGTAGATTCCATTCTGCCAGGGATTATACCGTTGTAAAGTAGATTTACTTCAGAACCCAGTACCAGATTCTAAAATAAAAATTATTCTAATGGAGTACTGTATTTGAATTGCTTGGAGTGCTCCGCTGTATTGCTTCCTAAGGGGAGGAAAAAGGACAAGATTAAAGAGAAATAAGCAGTCTTTTGCTGTCTTTTACTTACTCTGTTTTGTGTGTCTCTCCTGTATCTTCACACCTGCTGAGGCAGACTTGTTAAAAGAAATGTTTTGAATCCCTGTTAAAATTTCTGATGAAAGGTCTTAATAGGTGATAAAGACATGCCTTCAGCCTTACTCTGTAATTAACCTGAGTATAGCCCTGGAAGTTTTTTGGTTTTTCTCTCTAAATTATAAGCTTTTTTTGAGAAAAGTGATGAACAAAATTATCTCATTTCCGTTTGACTCTTGGATGTATAGTAATTGTCTCAGTTGCAGTGATGTTAAATGTTTCAGTTCTGTAGTATAAAAGTACTAGTGCTTTCTGACTTCATGCTAGTTTGGTTTTGAGAGAAGTGTGGATCAACAAACTCACAATAAGTGACTCCTTTAGTGAAAGCAGGTGCTTCTTTCAAAAGTCAAGTATATGTTGTAGTTCTGTGTTTGACCTGAAAATTATTCCTAGCTAAAAAAACCCTTTCTTTGTGTCTGAAGCAAATACCACGTGTGATGGCGATAAGGAATCAGATGGTGAAGATGTAGAGGCAGACAATGGTAATTCATCNCCAGGCTGAAATTCCAGCTTACCTTGGCAGGTGCAGTGATGATGAAAAGGGTATGTTCTTCCCACAATTGTACTACTTTTGTTTATGCATAGCACTTAATGGAAAAATGTTACTTAAATTTATGAGGTAAATTCAGTGACTTAGCTGAAGTCTCAGAGACTTTTACAAAAAGGCACTAAAAATTAAAGTAATGCAACCATATATTTTTATCTCAAAAGTGTGACTCTTCAACTTGAAGAGGACATACTTCAGAATTAACCCTTCGATTTCTTGAGAATCTGGTAATACTAGGAGGCAACAAATTGTGGGTCAAGAAGGTAATACTTTAATCAAAGAATCATAACAAGGCTATGAGCATGTAACTTAGTTTACATTGAAGATCTTCAAAACAGAATTTTCCTTTGCTTGTTCTTTGGCCATATGAGTTACTAAACTGACATGGAAAACAGAGCAATAAACTAAATACTTTGTTTCCTTGATGTGGGTCCTGATAAACCGTCTCTTAAAAAAGTGACACTTTGTGTATGGCACTACTCCAGTTCAGATTAAAAACTGCAGCTGTGCTAGAGTAGAAAAAGAAACTTTCTTTATAATAGAGTTTTATTTGTATCTTTAGAAACCTAGCACATATAGCTGTGGAATTAAAAAGGTAAATAATGAAAAAAATTTGGTCATGGGTGGAACAGCTATGAAGTTAAGAAGCAGTTAGAGGGATATAATAATAAAGGGCATTTTGGGTTTTTTTCTGTAAATTTTCTGTGTTCTCTAAGTGACTTGTGTTCTGTTACTGTAACATTTAATGGAGATATTATTTAAGTGAACTGTATCGAGTCTCTTCAACATTGCCACCTGCTTTTTTGAAGAATAATCCTTTGCCATAGAGAAGAAGAAGAATGTTTGGTATGGATGGAGCTGGAAGCATTAAGAATTGAACATCTCTTGTGTTGACTAAGATCTAGGGGAGGCTCCAATTTTCTAAGATTCAAGCATGATGCAGATGGGTGATGAGAAATGGAGGAGTAAGAACCGGATTTATGTGGGTAGTTCTTTTACTATTTTACACATCTTTGCATCTCCTCAGCCAGGAACTAAGGCAGTGCCAATAACCAGAGGATGACCAATGAGGGGTTAATTTGACAACTTTCTCTGTAATGAGATGGTACTAGAGAGAACCAGTGAGGGTCTCATGTGATGGCATGGCCAAGAGCGAAGGAGTAGTTCCCAGTTCAGAGAGCTCAAGGAGCTCATTTTGACATTATCACTCATGGACTCCCAAAAAAAAAGGGCTGTGTTGCCTTGGTTGACAAAGGAAGCTGAAGCTGAATGTCAGCAGCACTCCAGTAGGTTGGACTCTGCTGTGGGGGTGGAGGATTCTGTGAAGGCCTTTTCTCTACTCCCTGAGGAGCTAGTAATGGCAAACAGGGGCTTACATTTGTGCTATATAGTCTCAGCCGCTAGAGTAGTGCTAGAAGGCAGTTCTGCTCTGGTATAAACTTTACACTTGTAACATGTCTGTCTGAAAGCTTTCCGTGTTCTCAAGTCATGAAAGAACTTCCAGAGGTGTAATTCTATTACCCAGCTTAGCTTAATGTTTCCTACAGTTGTAGGAGAGCTTTGAGAATCTCAATCTCTTCTGCTCAAACAGCGATTATGCTTCTGTGTTTGAATTGAATAACTATGAAACATTACATGCAGTGGTAATCACATCTATTGGTCAGTGTAAAGGATTTATAGTTTAGTCTAGTCTTGAAACATATGCACATATGGATAGAGGTTCAGGTCAGTTTTTGTGCATGTCCAGTATACTGTCCCAGAAATAAGCTGCCTAAGAGGTGCGTGCATGGTTTCAGTGTACTGTGAAGGAGGACTGTACATCCTAATTACTTGTAAAATATGCAGTATAACAACTTCTTAATAGCTTTTAGTTGTTAGTGAATGGAAAACCAAATTACCACATTGAGATCTAGACTGCATTCTGTTAAGTAGTCTTTGGCAAATTTTAGTTGAAAATGACTAAATATCCAAAGTGAGCTACAATTTCAAAGTGGCATGACTGTGCTTGATTTGATTACTTCTGTGTTCCTGTTCTTTGTATTTTGAAATAGCTTTTAATGTTGACCCTTAAAAATGTCACATCTGGCATTAACGAATTTTTTTTCTTATCAGCTTATGAAAATGAAGACCATTTACTTTGGAAACCTGATGTGATCTCAGAAAGTAAAGTTAAAGAATATCTTTTTGAAACCTTCTTAAGAACAGGAAATGAAAAAATGATTGGCAGAAGTCCTGAAGGGCTGCATACACGGGACAATGAACAAGTATGTTTTATATGCTGTTACATTTGTGAGGCATTGCTTTGTAGTTAGTGTGTTCTCTTTCTCTGCCTTGTGTTATAAAAGCACCAATACATGAATTCTTCATTCTTTAATTGGATGTTACTGGGTCAGGATCTCACTTGTATTTTAAGCACATGGTTAAAAATCACAAGTATTTGAATGTTGGCAATGTTGTGATCTGTGATGTTCTGATTTGTCATACTGTTGACAAATTTAACTTTTTTAATAATTACATATAATATCTTACTTTTCTTTTTTTTTAAATCAAGCCATGCCTCAACTTTTGGATAGTTTTGCTTTTTGTTATTATTTTTAAATTTTTATCTTGTATAAAAATAAGTCCTTGCATTTTACACTAGATAGGCTCTTTGGGAGGCTAGTTTTGGATGTCTAGATTGGATATTGGAAAATTTTGCCTCTCTATAAAGAATTTTTCCATTTTGTAGGCGCTGTATGAACTTCTTAAAAGTAGCCATAATGTTAAAGAAGCAATTGAGAGATACTGCTCAAAAGGAAAGACGGCTCAGGGTAAGAGAGAGTACCTTGTTTTTGAGAAATGTGTATTTGGGGAAAAAAAAATGTTGTGTGGAAAAACTGTTAGTAAGAATCAGATTAACGAGCACATCCATGTCCATGATGACTTCAGCACAGATATGTATAATCTGATGGTTGGCTAGTTGAAAGTTCTGCTATGGAAGTTTGCAGTTTGTGGAAAGGTTGAAGATTTGTTTTTGACCTCTTCTTTCCTCCACTATTATAACAATGGCACAGATTGAGAAGAGGTGATTCTGCTCCCATAAGGCAGTTCTCAGCCAAAATATAGTATCTTTCTGAGATCATCATCAATTACAGTCTGATGGCATTTGTACCAAAATCAGGACAACCTGCCTGGGTACATAAATAAGTCTTGCCCTCTTCCTTGCTGTGCTAACATTGTCATATGCCAACACTAAACTGGTTCTAGCCTATAGTTCCATAGCTTTGCTTGACTTCATGGCAGTAAATGGGCTTCCATCTTGTTTGTTCCTAATACTTATTACTCTCTTAAATGGAAATCAGCATCTGTCATTTAACAAAGACAGTTCTTTGTCCTGTATTTTTGCATATGTGTTGCATAAAGCAGAAGTGGATTATGGGCCCTGGTATATAGTTGATATTCTGACAGATAGCCCCTACTCAGAACTGGATCCACAGGGAACTTCAGTGTTTACAGGTTGGGTGTTGGGAAAGACAAGTATCGAAGTAACAGGCTGTAACCCCAGCTACTGAGTGTCACACAGCTGCTCACTCACTCTGCACTCATGCTTCCTTCCCTGATGGAAAGTAGAATCAGAGGGAAAAAAAATAAAACTTGTGGGTTGACCTAAGAACAGTTTAATAATTGAAACAAAAAAATAAGAATACCAATGACACCGATGACAATAATAGCAACAATAATTGTAATGAAAAGAAGAATAAAACCCCAGAAAGGTAAGTGGTGCACTGATACCCAGCCCATCCCCAGCAGTGATTGTCCCCTCCCAGCCACCTCACCCCAGTTTATACAGTGGGCATGTTGATCTGTGGTATA
Organism: Grallaria varia; assembly: GCA_013396735.1. NCBI lineage: Eukaryota > Metazoa > Chordata > Aves > Passeriformes > Formicariidae > Grallaria > Grallaria varia. The sequence continues at coordinate 20,103 of VWZG01010743.1, forward strand.
AAATGTCCTTTTGGCCAGTTCAGGTCAGCTCTCCTGGCCATGCTCCCCCCAGCCTCCTGTGCACCTGCTCACTGGCAGAACATGGGAAACTGAAAAATCCTTGATTTAGCACAATTTAGCAACAAGTTAAACACCAGTGTATTCCCAACATTTGTCTTGTATGGGATCCAAAACACAGCACTGTACCATCTAATAGGAAGAAAATTATCTCAGCTGATACCAGGACACTAAGGTAAAGCTGAAGGGGACAATAAGGACTATTAGAAGAATGCTTGAGAAACCTCATGTACAAGAAGAGATTGTATAGGCCTAAACAAAGTATTAGCTGCAGTATCCTAAATCCAGTGCTGCTCTAAAATTAAGATCCTGCTTCAGGATTGAAAAATACCTCTGTCCATTTATGGCTTAGAAGCCAAAATTTCAACCTAAGGACTAGTACTCCCTTCCCACACCCCATGGCCAAGTCAAAATAGTTTTGTTATACCCTCATTAAAAATGGTAAAGCATGTGCCCAGTGGATAAGGGAGAGGCTGTGGAAGGTCTCCTGCACTTCAGTAAAGCCGTTGACACTGTCTCCCACATCATTCCCCTGGAAAAGCTGGCACAACTTGGCTTGGACAGGTGCACTCTTCACTGGTAGATGCCTGGTGAACGGAGGTACATCCAGTTGGTGGCTGGTCCCAAGTGTTCCCCAGAATTCAGTACTGGGAGCAGTTCTGTCTAACATCTTCATCAGTGATCTGGATCGAGTGCCCCCTCAGTCAGTTTGCAGGCATAACCAAGTTTGGTGGGTGTCTTGGTGTGCTGAAGGGCAGGAAGGCTCTGCGGAGGGATCTGAACAGGCTGGACTGATGGGCCAAGGCAAATGGCATGAGGTTCAAGAAGGCCAAGCGCTGGGTCCAGCACTGGGGTCTCAGTAACCCCAGCAAATCTGCAGGCTGGGGGTGGAGTGGCTGAAAAGCTGGATAAGGGCCTGTGGGATCCTGCTCAACAGCAGGTGAACATGATCCAACAGTGTGCCCAGGTGGGCAAGAAGGCCAGTGGCATCCTGGCCTGTATCAGCCATAGTGTGGCCAGCAGGACCAGGGAAGTTATTCTTTCCCTGTGCTTGTCACTGGTGAGGCCACAGCTCGAATCCTAAGTTCTGTTCTGGCCTCCTCGCTTCAAAAGGGACATTTTGGTGCTGGAGCATGTCCAGAGAAGGTCAAGGCAGCTGGGGAATGGTCAGGATCACAAGTCCTATGAGGGGCAGCTGAGGGAGCTGGGGGTGTTTAGCTCAGGGAAGAGGAGGCTCAGGGGAGACCTTATCACTCTACAACTATTTGAAAGATGGTTGTAGCCAGTTGGGGGTTGGTCCCTTCTTTAAAGCAACCAGTGAGAGGATGAGATGAAATGGCCTCAGGCTGCACCAGGGGAGGTTTGTATTGCATATTACAAAGAATTTCTTCACTGGAGGGGTGGCTAAACATTGGAATGGACTGCGAGTGGAGGTGGTGGAGCCACTATTCCTGGAAGTATTCAAGAAATGGCTAGACGTAGGGCACTTAGTGCTCAGGTTTAGTTGATGTGATGGTGTTTGATCAGAAGTTTTATTCAGTCTTGGAGGACTTCTCCAACTTAATGATTCTGTGATTCTATAATACTGTCAGTGCCTCTCTCTTAGAGTAATCATTATAGTATGATCTACTCTACCAGCTGAAGCTCACTGCTATTCTCAGTATGGGAATTAAAAGTTCACTACTCCTAGGATAGTTTTTTGGCAGTGAGACATTACATGGGGACATTTTCTTCTCTTCAAAGGTTGAAAACTTTGTAGTAAGGAGTGAAAAATTGATGGGGCTGAGAAAGAAAGAAAGAACATGGCAATGCAGTGAAGTGATTATCGCCTTCATCTGGGAGAACAGATGAAGAGAAAGGTCTTGGTTTCAGTGTCTGCTTCCAGAAATGTTTTGAAATGTGTGTGTGGATTTTTCCCCCATTGGCTTTAAATGTTAGTTAAATGGAAACTTCTTGGATCACCATTATGAATGTAAGAAGTCTGAAAAATCCAAC
>VWZG01010744.1:0-10019 GCA_013396735.1 Grallaria varia
TATATTATTTGTAAAGAATCGTTTTGAGTATAAGCACTATATTCTGTACTGTTTAATATTAAAGTAATGACAGATGCATTATTGAAGATGCAACTTATTGATGAGGCAGAAACCTTATTGGTTAATGTTACTCTTATTCCATTTGTTGCACTGAATTTCAAGAGTGTAATTTGTAAATCAAGTTTGCTCATGCGTGTAATCAGATTTTATTTTCATTGTAATGCTTATGTAATGAAATTACCTGGATATATTTCTGGTAATGATTCCATAAGCATGGACAATACATTGGTATGTTTCGCACTACAGAATTCATGTTAAGAACAAGCAAAGCTTCTTGCAAAGAAAAGGAGTAATGGAAGCACCTTACTGGGAGAGTGTGTTGCATGATGTCAGTGCTCTTGGAGCTGACAAACAGTAGGTCATCCTAAACTTGACTGCAAATTGCTCTTTGGTGTAATAAGCACATGAACATATTGCTATCAATGCTGTCAACATCAATGGCTATTTTTAAGCTATAAATATCCTATAATTTAAATTTTCTTACAAAATGAATTTATATTTAATTGATGCCTAATACTTAAATACTTAAAATTAGAATTTTTGGGTGGGTTGAGGGAGGGAGGACATGCCAGTATTTTTGTGGGAGGGGTTGTTTCATACACAGTTCTTTGTACTTCCTGTTCAGTTTGACTGTTAGTCCAAAACACTCAGCTCTGACTGTGGTGAATCTGTAACCTGACGCTTACGTATTGTTGTGGTGGTTTGGGTCTTCTATATTCTGTGGCTCAGAGCTTTAGAATTTGACAGAAACGGTCATCTTTCCATTCTCAAATGTGAATGCTCTGTACCTCTAATATGGGAAATGACCAAGCAAAGAATTTTACTCTGCTGAGTTTCTTATATTAATGTAGAGCATTATTTAAAGCTGGTAACTAAGGCTGTTACCCAGAATTGTGTCCATAGGAAACAAGTAAAAAGGCTGATTACTGTTTTGGTGCATATAGTCCAAACTCTGCAGAGATTTTATTCCAGAGACTGTCGCCTACCCAGTAACTAGTTTGTTGCAGACTGGCTTAATTTTAATATTACAAACTTATTTTTGATTTCTTAATTGGGAAATACGTGTTTGACATTGGGGATACTCACTTAACATCTCTGTGTGTTGTTGCAGTTGCCATATGTTTTTAATTTTGTCTTGAGTGCGTACAAAATGCATCATCATAAAAGGAAAGTTTAAGAATTGCTGATGGCTGCAAGTTGTCTTGCATGAATGAAGCTAGTGAAGCTTAGTGAAACTAACTTCATTGTTAAACTATTGAATAAATAAGAAATAATCTAAAAAAAATCCAATTTTCCATTCTCTAGCTTTGTGCAATATTATCATTAGACTCAGACACTACTAGCACATTGTGCTTGGCTTTAAGAAAGTTCTTGAACTCCATTATATTCAAAAGGACATATTAAATGCATATTTTATTGTAAACAATTCTGCAAATTTACTATGCCTGAAAATGCTCAAAGCTAAAAGTGTTAAGCACAAGTATGTCTAAAAAAAACAAAAAGATTAAATACTTAACAGACATTTCTAGCAATACCTAAAAACTAAAAAAACAAGTTTTAACTGTCTGTGCTTTTTGGTCTTTTTTCTTTAGTACAGCTTTTCTGCAATGCAAGCTTATTTCTGTGTATTTCATGGTTTTTTTATTATCATGATTCAGAAATATAAACCTGTATGCAAAGTACTGCATTCACCTTATTGTACATGCAATGTAACATCATACTCACAGTTTTGGTGCTTTAAAATTATTCCTTTTTTCTTTATTAAAGGATATTTATTTGACCACTGTCTTGGTTTTAACTTGGAATATGTACCAACATTGAAAAAAACCATTTTTGTAGAGTTTGGTTCCCACAAAAATTTCAGATCTAATTCACTTAGGTTCCCTTTGCTATTTTTTTAACTCATCAGGCTGCCTCTTACTGCTTAATGGCAGGTGGTTGTGTCTAAGCTCTATTGCAGCAGGGAATAATGATATTTACCTAATATCTTTGTAACCAAAGTCACATGAACAATTTAGGTATTATGGAAGAATCTTGCTCTTAAATAATGTAAGGTAGTTGTGCTTAAATACAAAACACACCCACTTTCCATCTCTTAATCAAAAGACAGAAACGCTCTGAAAAAAGCAAAAGTTTAAATCGAGAAACATTAAGAGCTTAGCTCCGTATCACACTTATCATGTCCAAAACTAGTTGCTAGCTGTATGCAGGTGAGTTTTTCTGGTTTTTTGTATAGCCGTTTTGTGTTACTATTTATGTAAACATAAATGTTACAAATGAGATATGTTTGTATTGTGTGTCTTTTCCCTTTTGCTTCTGTTTCTGGTGCAGTGCAGGTAGGCTCTATGTCCAGCTGGTCCCTTAATGTGAGGAAGATAAAAAAATCAGTGTATTTCTAGAACAGGAAATTTTTAGTGAAATTAGAATCCTGAGAAAACAAGAAAAAAGTCAGACATTTCTAAGAGCAATGTGAAATGAAGGTTGTATTTTCAGTACAAATCTACACGGGAAAGTGTCAAACAAAATTCAAGGCCTGTCTGGCTTTGGTTTCCTAGTGTTGTTTTTCACACTGGGTAATAATGGCATATGCTGTTAATTTTGGGTAGTGGCAGGACACACAGAGCAAGTAGGAAATGTGTCTTGACATAAGCAAGTTGTTTGATCATTGCTGACTTAAGAAAGAAGAGAGCTGTATTTGTATTCAGATTGTGTTCCTGCTGCTTTGGCCGTGCCCAGGGCAGTGCGTGACCTTGGTGTGGGGGCCTCTGATGTACCATCACTGTACCACGCTGATGTACCATCAACTGCTGTCTGCTTTGGCTTTGGCTTCAGTAGATAAGTCGATGCTTTTTTTTGACTCTTGTGGGTATCCCTACAGGCTGGAAGTGCCTTTAATGCATGCATCAGAATTGCAGATTAGTGAATATATCTGTAGGCAATCTTGGAAGGCAGTGCTATGCTATGCAGAATAAGGCCTAAATGTTTGTACAACACATAGAAGATGGAAGATACATAGAACCATCCTTTATTGTTTTTCCTGTTCATTACATGTCAGATATAAAGCAATGGTACATTGTAAATAAATGTTCACTGGGCCACAGTGCCTCTGAAAGTGCAGAAATAAACTTATTCCCTCTTTCTCTCGGGAGCCACTGATACATGCAGGGCTTGTTTCGGTTCCACCACTTACCACTCAACAGAGGCGACAGGTACAAGGGAGAGAAGTTAAAATGGAAAGCAAGTTTGTCAGATCTATTTTCCAAAACCTATGAACCTTTTTCAGCAGTTCTTACTGCTGTTTCCCATCCTAGGGAGAAGCCCATTTTATAGGCTTCATTCTTCCAGCCATAAGGAGGACGCTTACAGGAATCCTGGACTTCTGCTGTATCTCTGAATCTTTGACTCGCCAAGCCACCAGCATGTCACTGCAACCACCACCACAGTCTGAGCTCTGCTCATGTTACAGATCACTATCTAAGTCTAGTGTTACGGAGTTTTGCAACTGTTTTATGTTTTGGGAGTGAGGGTTATAATAAGGGTAAAATGGCCTCTGTAAGGTTTGGTGTACCATGTCAGTCATTAAAACTGTTAACACGCATCACTTTGCTGACACAAACTGCCCTCAAGCAGAAAACTGTCACAGAGGTTTTACCAGGAAGCGACAGCATCCTTGCCATATAACCTACCTTGCTCACAGAAGTGCTGCATGCTTGCGTTGAAATCTCCATCCTGCAGAATTGTTCCCACGGAGATGCCTTCCCGCCCTTTCCCCCTTTGCACAAAGATTCTCAGTCTCTCTTACTTTCTCTAAACTTTGTGCAAATCTTCACCACAGTCATGTTCACTGTCCAGACTTTAATCAGCTCAAAGACAGCATATCTGCCTTGAAATGTTGCCTCCACAGGAAGGGCTGGTGGATAAAAACAGGCAGAGATTATTATCTCTGCTGTTACAACTGCTGCCTGCCTGTTGGTGCTGGGATTCACTCATCATTAATCAACCAAAACCTGGAGGGGGGGGGGGGAACCAAACCAAAAGAAAAATTACATTGAAGCTAGCTCTATCTGCTGTGTTATCCCTTTATTCCTACAGTAGTTGTGTGCTGTCTGTGGCATGTTTGTAGGAGATACTTGTGCCACAGGCAAATCACCTGTATTGCCTTCTTGTTACTCTTTCTCCTTCCCATGGGCAGCAGACTTCCTGACTTCTCTGAGACCTCCCCCTATACCCCATATTGCTTATATAAGGCCACGCACATTGATGGTCTTTCAAACAAAAGTCACTGTTTACTTCATTCTTTTACCTTCTCTAATTAGTATCACACTCCCTCTGTACATTGCTATTTAAAAGTCACAGGAATAAGAAAAATTGAAGAATCATGCAATTCATACAAAGCACTTATATTAACTATACTTTTTCTTCCTCAGTACTTTATTTTAATCCCATTAAATTCCAGTAAGAATGTAACTGAGCTCTTAGCATACAAAATCATCAGTGCATGCTGAAACTGCCATGCATGTTAAATGCACAATTTAAACAACACAACAGACATTTTATGAATCAACTTCATTTGAAGCATCTTAAAGTGATGGCCTATTTTCCCCCCACACTCACTTGCTGTGAGTAAAATAACTGTTGGAGTGGATAAGAGTCCTGTGAAAAAGAGCACACTGCTCTTGGTTTCTAATGACATGTTAAAAAAAAAATACAAATCCTATACTTTCGTCGCTCATACCTTTGTTGTTCCTGTAATGGTTTCCTAATGATTTCTACTGGAAGGTCACACTAAGTAATCCATTGAAGTGCTTACTGGTTGAAGGCTTCTCATAATAGCAAACTAAGATGAAATACAAGGTCATTACTTCCTCTTCTGCCCAGCACCACTGTATGAGCAAATTATTTCCACCCACTCTGCAACAGCATTTTATGTGTCCTTCATGCACCCTCTGCCTTGCTCTGTCACTCAACTTCAACTCAAACTGTGCTCAGTGGGTCAGGCTGTTGGCTTTTTGGAGGTCTGGCCATTCATAGGCCGTTCCTCTGCTGCCTGTGGTCAGCAAACGGGGTCAAGAAAAACTGACACTTGTAGCCTGTCTGCTCTCATTAACCTATTTGGGAAAAGATGGGAGGAGTGCAGGAATTGTCCTCCATCAAAGGTAGCATTAGTTAACTGTGCTTGACTGATAGAGGAGTTCTCTGTTCAGGTTTGCCACTCTCTAAAAAAAAAAAAAAAATAGATGAAAGGTATCTATTTGGGCCATATTTCTGGGGAGAACATGAGTCACATGATGCTTACCAGGACATGCTTTGCTTAGATTTGTGTGAAAATTAACAAATACTACATCTAAAACACATTTAAATACTCAAAAGCAGTTACAGTTGGAAGTAAATGCTCTGCCGCATTTTGCAGAAAAAAACCGCCTTCAATCTTCAGCTTTTAATCTCAATTGCGATAAGAAACTTTGAACAGAAACTTTGTGTCCCAGCCAGCATTTGTTGAGACTGCACTATCAGCCATCAGAGATAAACCTGGGTTCTGCTCCCAGCCATCAGCACAAGAGAACTAAAGACTCCTTGCCTTTCGAGGCCCAGATGCTTGAATCTGCTGCAGCCCTCGGTGGATACTCAAGTTTGCAAGGATGCTTCTGAATAAGAAACTACTTGGTACTGTCAGTACCGGGTTGACTGAAGGCAAAATTTAACTTATGCTCCCTTTGGAGCTCACATAGTGGAAGGAGCCTAGCTATTTCCCAAGAGGACACTACACTGTTCTTCATTTACCCATCAACACGTCATTGCAATAGCAAGTCATAAAAACCAGCAAATTTACCCTGAAATACTGTAAATTAGAATTTCTTCTATCTAGAATTTTTTAAATCTGTCAAGACCTTCCAGCCAATGAAAGCTCGATCCCTTGACACACCACTGTCACCAGCTATTTTCCAAGTAGCTACATGCCAGGATTAATGCCACACAAGATCCAGTACTGTGCTTGTGGGGGTCAGAGAGGTCAGCTTATGGCAGTCTCTAGTAGTGTTCCTCTCTTCTGGTGCAGCGCCTCAAAAGAGAGACTTGAAATGTCACAGCAAATTCCACAGCCACCTAATAGCTACTCCTGAGCTGTAAAACCAGCCTCAAAGGCTGGTGATTCTGTTTGTTCTTATCCTGTGAGTAAACCCTCATCACTGCCAGGGTTAGAGGCAATTGCGTGTTTGGACATTCTGGCAGTTCCTGGTGTAGTTGCTTGCCCAGTCACAGAGCTGACTAATGCTGTACTCTGTGAGGCCTTATTTCCTTATGCATTTTAGATACCTATATCCTTGTTACAGCTTCAATACTGCAATTTGGCTCAAGTGTCAAAATTCTCTTAAAACTGTGAAATGACAGCACTGTTTGCCACCTGCCCGACCTGCCAGTCCAGACTACGTCCCACAGATAGATTTCCTGGTCTGACGCTGCAGCAATTGTAAAGAGACCTGCTCTCATCTTTGTACTGATTTTCTCATGAAGGCTTCCAATGTTGGAAATAATTCCTTTGCAAAAGACCCATCCTAGCTGATGACAGATACTCCCTGGCTTGGTGGGAATTTTTGCTGCCAGGTATAGGATCCCTTTGGTTTAGCAGGAAAATCAGTTTAGTTTCTTCTGAAAACAGCCTGCCAAATTCCAAGACATTTCTACATTTTGACTTCAGGAATTACAAGTGCCTTATAGGGATGTTCTATTTGTGCAATGCAGTCATCATCAGTAAAAAGCATACAAACTCCTGTCCTCTGAAAATACTTGCATGGCTCTCTTTTGGTCCTCGTGGCGTGCTTCAATAATGCTTGTTTAGAACATCTCCAGTGCTTCTCAGTGCCTCTTTTCTCGGCTTATTTGACTGGCTGGCTCCTTTGCTGAGGCTGAGATGTTCATGCACAACAGTCAGCACCTCATACGGACAGNTACCTGCTGGGTGAGCCTGACACTGAATTTTTATGTTTCCTATTCCATAAGCAGTTTAGGACTTATATTTACTGTAAACATGTGCTTGGTTGCTCCATGTTATGCAGGAGAAAAGAACACAGAAAAAAAGGAAAAATACAAGAAATACAGGATAAAGAAAGTTTTTGACTTTCAAATGGTAACTAGAACCACCTCAAACAAAGCTTTCATAATTTTTTTTTCCAAAGAGGTGGGGGAAAGGAGATTATATCAAACCAGTATATTTCTCTGCTTCTTTAAGATATGCAGAATAAAATTTCCCATTTTCTCCCCAGGAAAGCAAAACTGAGTGCAGAATGCTCTGGACAAGGAGGGCTTGACTGGTAATGATGGGGCTGCAGTTTGGACCAGCAGCTTCTGAATCAAGAACAACAAGCCCTTCTGGGATGCTTCTGAGACAGATAGCAAGTGCTGTTACCAGGGTGTAGCAGTGAGGCTGCACAGCCGGGACTCGATGCAGGGTGCTCACACAAGATACTACTTGAATAACTCAGCTACATAGTAGTACCCTGGCTCTTCTCACTAAGTGAAAGTCAAAGAGAGCTGTGCCTTTCACTGACAGATTTCTGGTTTCCATTGCTGCCGATTACTGAGAAACAGAACTGCTGGAACTATAAAATGAACTGATTATTCAGATGTGGAGGAAGCAGATTTAATTTTTACATTTCCATCCATAGGTAAGGGCTGTGATATCTCCCCTGCAGGCAATTACAAGATAATTTTGCTTCACATTTCTTTTGGTTTGTTTAGAGACAACTCCATTGATCATTTACAAAATACAAGCCAGACTAGAGAATTTCATATGTCTGATTCCCTCTCTGAAAATACTAGCCTTGCAAATATCTGCATGACTATATTTAACTCAACAGGAGGAAATCGATACACACAGATTATATTTGCACATACCTTGTCAGTGTAGCTCTTCCTCTCCCCTTAGCACCTGGATGCATGTATTGTTTGTGAAGGTCCTTTTTTTCTGCCTCCTTCTTGATCTACTGGGAAACAAATCCTTCCTCTTCAAAGATTACCACAGTCACAGAAATGCAAGTAGTCTTCCAAGAAAACATCCAGGTTGCTATTCTCAATCTAATGAGTAGGCAAAAGCAGCTGACACACTGCTGGATCCATGCAGTGTGATGAGGCTCAGATAAGAGCAGATGAGAATTCCCAGAGCAGGGGTGGACAAGGTTGAAAACTACTTCGAAGTTAAAGAAAAACCCTAAAACCCAGCTCAGAATTCTATTACACAAACACCACAGGTGATAGGAATTGATGGCAGGAAAAAACAGGGAGCATCATCAACTGCTACTGGTGACTAATACTGGTACCAAACCACTAGAGCTGTGAAGGTAAAAGACTGAAAGGACATGGGGTTTGCAGACTGTCAGGACTTCAGCTGTGTTCATGAAACACACCTCCAGTGCTGACCTCAAGAAGCTTATAGCAATCAGAGCAGAGTTTTGGCAAGCCAGGTGTGCTCAATGTCAGCATGACAAGAACACCCAAGGAAAGTGAGACCCTTTTGGGTGGTTTGTCCTTCCCTATGCAAACCATTCTTGCCTATTTTACAGCTACACAAGGGTTCCACACTAGGGAATCTTTTTGAAATCTGTGTTTCCCCTGCCCTGCCCCAAATTGAAGCCATCTTTGATAGTTACTCTCCTTCCCATGCCTTTATCTGAAAATGATTACACCTGCCGGATGTCTTGTTGCATCTGAGCTCTGCTTGTGCAAGACCCAGCAAGAGGGAAAAAGTGATTATATTGTGTTTCTTTGGTCCTAGGATGAGCTGCCAGCAGTACAGATGCAATACTGGCGACTACAGGTCCCTGAGAGGTTGTGGCGGGCAAGCTATGAGACCTCACCTGGTGTGAAAACCCACTTCTGTCTATAGTATCTAGAGGTATTGTGATATTTACACTCGCACCTGCTTTCTGGCTAGGTTGCATGGCCAGAAGAGTGGACATAAGCTGAACTGATTCTAGGATCTAACAAAAAACTCTGCTCGTTGTTCCAAAACATTTAATTTAATGGGGAAAATTAATCCAACTTGTCTGAAGTAAGTGGACTAAAATGAGGAACTAAGGCTACTAAGCAAAACCAGAGATTTTAAATAACATCTGTTATTTTGTGGTATGCTCTCTGCTCAGCACTGTTCAGAGGTAGTGCACATATGCAGCATTATTAAGAAAATGTAAGCAAGACAATATGAACATTGCTTTGCAGAGTCAGGTCAATTTCCTGAAAAAAACCCTACTGTATAGGTGTGCACTTAGCTGGCATGTCCAGTTACTGAGACTGAACTACGCATGTTTGGATGCCATTCATTGATGGTCCTTTTTAAATTGTCTTTTGACATCCAGACCTAATCTCTAATTAGATTTATCTTTGGCCTCAAGATCCAAGATTTCTGCAATCAGCCAAGTTAAGTGCTTTCACTGATATCCAGAGTTTTGCAGAGAGTTAAGGTCTGCAAGAGCTTTCCATTTCTCTCTCCATGTGGTATTTCTGAAAAAATGGTTTTGATTTTTGAATGCAGTGTTCACAGAACGCTGTTCAGCAGCCACTTCAGTACAGTATATATAGACGATATAGACTGAATTAAGGTTTAGCCAGTTATTGAAGGTAAACCTGATGTTAATCTCTAACTGGTAGAAAAATGAGGAGAAATCAGAAACCTTTTGCAACTGACAAGTGAAGACACATGCCAAAATATTAATCTTTAATTGATACTTTGTTCATCCTTGCAGGGTTTTCTTTAAAGGAATTATCCTGGGAATGCCACCAATAGCATTAAACAATACTTGTTTGTGTAACATCTGGTTTAGCCCTTTATTTATTTATTTATTTATTTATTTATTTTTCCTGAAAGAAGTATTTTCTTAGAGACCTTATAACAGCATTTCTGCATTATCAGTTCATTTTTTTTCTCCTCTTTCCTGGATATACTGGCCAGGAAAAGGAACTCCCAGTCT
>VWZG01010746.1:0-41064 GCA_013396735.1 Grallaria varia
AGGCAGCCCTGCCCTGCCCCGAGAGCGCGGCTGCTGGAAGGCTGAGCAACTTTGCAAGATCAGCTTTATTTTTTAAAGATGTTCATTTTTAGCTGCAATATCCTATGGAAAAAATGTAGTTTCTGTTCCACATGCCTGTCCCTCCACCACAGCATTGGAACCTGTTCCCAGATTCCAGAAGATTCCGAACCAGGTCTGGCAGGGGCCTGATGAGCTCATGGACTGTGTGGAGCAGCTGATGGACCCAGGAGACCTTCCTTCATTGTCCATGACACCGGGCACACCTCTCAGTCTTTGCTGGCACTCTGGGCGTGCTGCCCGGACCCCATTCCCGCAGCTGGTGGCTCTGGAGCTGTGCTCTGCATTGGTGGCACTCCTGTCCCCGAGGGCTGTGTGTCCTGGTGGGGCTGGTGACCTCTGGTGTACTCCAGGAGGTCTTGGCTCTGGGCTCTGTTCTCCTCCTGGCACAAAGGCTCCCTCCTGGGCCTGTGGGATGAGGATGCCACCGGTGAGGGTTCGAGGAGGCAGCCAGGCCAGGGCACATCCCAATTTCCAGAGCATTCCCTGGGCTGACGGAAGGCAGAGGGGCCTCCATCCAGCCCGGATTGTGGTTCTCTTTCTCCCCTGAGCGTTTTTGCTCTCGGAGGGGCTCTGGATGGTGGAGCTGCCTGCTCCTGGATGGACCGCAGGGCTTGGTGCGGATGGTGGCCCAGCAGGAGCTGCTCCGTGCCGGGGGTGCTGCCGGTCCCACGGGATGCCACCGCCTGGGTCGGGCGGGAAGGGCCCTTATCTGCTGCCTGCAGGCTGGGCACGAAGGTGGCGGAGGAAGGAGCTGGGAGGGAGCCCGGCGAGGCCCTTCCATCCGCTCGGGGGGCGGGCGCCGAGGGGCCTCCTGCCAAAGCAAACTCTGCACTGCCCCCGGCCATTGTTGTGGCCACGGACACTCTGCACGGCCTCAGCCCGTGCTGCTGCTCCGGGGGCACAGCGGCCCCCCGGGCGTGCAGGAGCCCCCGTGACGGCAGCGCTGCCGTCCTGCAGCACGTGGTGTCACCACAGTTGGGGTCTGGGCTCAGGGAGGTGCCTGCACGTGTGTCCTGAGCTGGGCCTGGCTCGGCCGTGCCCGAGGCAGTGTCTCTGCGAGGAGCAGGGAGCCACTGGACATGGTGATGTGGTGGCTGGATGGTGATGTCTCTCTCTCTGCCTCTCTTTCTCCCTGCAGTGAATCCCTGTTGCTATTTCCCCTGCCAGCACCAAGGGGTGTGTGTGAGGGTCGGTCTGGAAGGATACGAGTGTGACTGCACGAGGACGGGATACCGTGGGGTCAACTGCACCTCCCGTAAGTCCCCCTGAGCCGGCCCTGGCCCCCCTGGGTCCCGGGGCAGCTCTCTGTGCCCACAGCTCTTGCCCTCACTGACAGTGACAGTGTGGGTGGGCCGGGCCATCGCTGGGCTTTGTTGGCGGGGTGAGTGAGTTGCCTGCTCTGACTCCCCCAGCTGAGTTCTGGACGCGCCTCCACAACCTCCTGAAGCCCAGTCCCGCCTTCTACCACTTCATCCTGACCCACTTCAAGTGGTTCTGGGACATTATCAACAGCACTTTCATCAGGGACACGCTCATGAGGCTCGTGCTGACAGGTGAGGGGTTGGAGAGGGTCTCGGGGTTCATCAGGACTCGAGGACACCCCTGGCATGAGCAGAGGTGTGGGGGATGCTGAGCATCTCCTCTGGGCACGGTGGGCATCAGGCTGGAGTCGCCTCACCAGGAGAAGCAGGAGGTTGTCGCCCCCTCGCTCCATGACCCTGTCATGCTGGCACCCAGCCCCGGGGGGCTGCCTGGCCAGGCAGTGGTGGGGCTCAGGGGGTCCCCAGCCCTGTGCCAGGCTGCCAGCCAGTTGGAAAACATGAGCAGCTCTTGGCACACCACATGCCCCGGGCCGAGGGACTCTCGTGCAGCTGCAGGGAAAGCAGCCTGTGGAAATATGGCCCTTGTTACTCATGTCCCCACATTCATCACTTTGCGTAAATATTTAGGTTCCAGCTCTTGGAGCCCTAGCGACAGGCTTGCAAGGCTCCGGCTGTTGGTTTCACCATTTCTGTGGGTTTGTCATCTCATCCATCATCCACAAATCCACTCACAGCATTAGTGGGAGCCCTCCTTTTCCTCAGGGGATTGGAGCCTGTAGAAGGCTCCGAGCAGATGCCAGGACGCCCACATGGCTCTGCTGCTGGTACCTTCCTGATTTTTGGGGTGTCGGGGAGGGTGACTGGCAGCATGGAGCGGGCGGGCAGAGCCTGGGGGTGCTGCCCCGTGCCCCACGGTGGTGATCCCCCTCTCTCCTTTCAGTTCGTGCCAATCTCATCCCCAGCCCCCCCACCTTCAACTCTGACTATGGCTACATCAGCTGGGAGGCCTATGCCAACGTCAGCTACTACACCCGGGTCCTCCCGCCCGTGCCCGACGACTGCCCCACGCCCATGGGGACCAAAGGTACGCGCTGCCCTGGGGGACTGGCACCCCGAGGGGTTCCCACCCGCCCGCGGCCGAGCTTTCGCTGCTGTGGGCACACCTGCGAGGCACCACCGGCGGTGCCACGTGCTGCCCCTGTCCTGCCCAGGCTGGCCCCGCGGCAGGAGGAGCTCGATGGCATCTGCAGCGCTGCTGGGACAGCTCAGAGCGTGTCATGGCCTGTGCGAGAGGGCCGTGAGGTGTCTCTGCAGACCAGGCAGTGTCTGATGCTGCGGCAGCACCACCAGCAGCCCCACAGGCTGCCCTGGTACCCAGCCAGGCTGGCACTGGGCATCTGCCCTCAACCTGCATCCTTCACAGGGAGGCAGCAGCTCCCCGACCCCCAGCTCCTGGCGGAGAGGTTCCTGCTGCGGCAGAGGTTCGAAGCCGACACCCGAGGCACCAACATGATGTTCGCCTTCTTCGCCCAGCATTTCACCCACCAGTTCTTCAAGACGTCGGGGAAGATGGGCCGGGGCTTCACCAAGGCGCTGGGACACGGGGTGAGGGTGCGGGGAACGTGGGAGGGAGGAGAGTGACGAGGCACACGTGCCTCTCAGAGCAGCCTTGATGCCCTGCTGCCTCCACAGGTGGACCTGGGACACTTGTACGGGGACAACCTGCAGCGGCAGCACCAGCTGCGGCTCTTCAGGGATGGGAAGCTGAAATTCCAGGTACCACCAGCATGACTGAAACATGTGCCAGGGCTGTTTGAAGCCCTTGTCCCTCTGGCAGCTCTTGGGAGACCCCGGCCCTGCCGCCCCACGTGGCGGGGGGACAGGCTTTGGGGTGCAGCTGCTCTGAGGGCAGTTCTGTAGGAGGGAGCTGTTCCCATCCCACTCACTTTTTGCAGGAGAGCAAACACGGTGCCTGCCCTTGGGGAGGCAGCTCCTGGCTGGGCAGGCTTTCCCTGCGGTGTTTTTCTGCCCTCTGCCCTTTGTGCCATCCCGTGGTTGTCTCCCCAGGTGGTGGATGGAGAGGTGTACCCGCCCACGGTCACCGAGGCCCCAGTGCACATGGTCTACCCGTCCGGCACGCCGCGGGAGCAGCAGCTGGCCACGGGGCAGGAGGTGTTCGGGCTGCTGCCGGGGCTCTGCCTGTACGGCACGCTGTGGCTGCGCGAGCACAACCGCGTCTGCGACGTGCTCCGCGGGGAACACCCCACCTGGGACGACGAGCAGCTCTTCCAGACGGCGCGGCTCATCCTCATCGGTGAGCAACGGGGCCCCTGCCCCACCTCGCTGGTGGCCACGCTGCCTCTGGGGCTCCGGGAGCTCCTCTGGCAGCCTCCTGGGGGTTGTTGGCTCTGGTCCGTATAGGAAAAATTGGGTTTGGGACATCAGAAATACTAATTTTGAAAATTTTTGTCATCATTCTGAATTTGCTTGTCATGTCTCATGAAAAGTAATTTCTGACCAAAATCCATAAAAGTGCCATGTCACCACAGGGTCTTTAGGAAATACATGCAGGTCAGCTCCCTCAGGAACCCTTCAGTTTTGTTAGACTGGCCTTTGCTATTGAAAAACTAACTCACTGAAAAATTCCCAACCAACCCAACAAGCCCGTGGCCAGAAGGGGCCCAGGAGGTGGAGGGGTGCTGGGAAGTGCTGCTGTGGCACGTGGGTGACATCTCGGGGTACAGAGCTGGTGGCTCCTGCTGCTGCCACCTGCTCCTTTTGCTCCTGCCCAGGGGAGACCATTAAGATCGTTGTTGAGGACTATGTCCAGCACCTCAGTGGGTACTACCTGAGCCTCAAGTTCGACCCCGAGCTGCTGTTTGGGACACCGTTCCAGTACCGCAATCGCATCGCCGTGGAGTTCAACCAGCTCTATCACTGGCACGGGCTGATGCCCGACTCCTTCGTCATCCAGGGGCAAGAGTACAGCTACCAGCAGTTCCTCTACAACACCTCCATGCTCACAGACTACGGCGTGGAGGCGCTGGTGGAGTCCTTCTCCAAGCAGGTGGCAGGAAGGGTAAGGTCCTGCTCTCCCCTGCCTGGCAGGCCGGGCTGTGGCACCTCAGGAGGGACACTCGTGGTGCCTTGGAGGTTGTAATGACCATCCCTGTTCAGCACCAGGTCACAGGTCACAGAGTCTCTGCCCAGGGCAGCACCTGATGGGCATGTCAGGGGTCCTCCCCCTGAGCACCGTGGCAAAGGTGGCCCTGGCAGCCCCTCTTGGTGCTCTGTAGTAAACCTGGTGCTGCCAGGAGCCTGAGGAAGGGGGGTCTCCCAGCCTGGAGCAGCTGGAGTGGAGCAGCTTCTCTGGCGCTGTTCTTTGCTGCCATCGCATGGATGTTTGCTTCCAAGCCACTGCATCTCCGTTCCTCACCCCCTTCTCTTGTGCAAAGCCCCGTGGCTGAGGCTCTGGGGGATTCCAGCTGGTCCCTGCAACCCCAGCCCCCCAGAACCTCCCTCCTCCTCCCAGGTCACGGCGGGGCTTCTCTCACACCATTCTCTGCCCTGCCCTGCCCTGGGAACAGGCCTGACCTACCCGAGCTGCTCTACAGCTGTTCTTTGCACTGGCCAGAGGTTTCCCCCTTCAGCGCTGACGTGCTGGTCTCCACGTGCATAGGGCGTGGGTGGTTCAGCAGAGTGGCTCTCCTGGAGCTGCTGCTGGTGCTGCCTTGTGCCTTACATGTGTTCTCACCCTCCAGATCGGCGGGGGACAGACCATCAATGCCAATGTCCTGCATGTGGCCATTGGGGTCATCAAGGAGTCCCGGCAGCTGAGGCTACAGCCCTTCAACGAGTATCGGAAGAGGTTTGGCATGAAGCCCTACAAGTCCTTCCAGGAGCTCACAGGTAGGGCTGCGGTGCTGCCACGGGGGCTGCCGGGCTCTGCTGGGGCAGGGCAGGTGCTCTGTGCCCACAGGTGGGTCTGAGACCAGGGGCTGTCCCCCGACCCCTGCTGCCCAGCCCAGCCTTGGTCGTGGCCCTCGCCGTGGGGCACACAGGGCTGATGCCCAGTTTGCAGGGTCCTTCCTCCTGTGGGCTGGTCCAGAGGACAGTTCCTGGCCTGGGAGCTGGGCTTGCCATGGGCTGTGGGAGCTGCCACCTTCCCACCACAGGGCCAGTCTCCCTTCTAAAGCACTCTGACATTCCCTTGGTGCAGGAGAGGAGGAGAAGGCGGCGGAGCTGGAAGAGCTGTATGGAGACATTGATGCTCTGGAGTTTTATCCAGGCTTGCTGCTCGAGAAACCCCAACCCAATGGCATTTTTGGGGAAAGCATGGTGGAGATCGGAGCCCCATTTTCCCTGAAGGGGCTTTTTGGGAATCCCATCTGCTCCCCAGAGTACTGGAAACCCAGTACTTTTGGTGGAGCAACTGGCTTTGAGATAGTTAAGACGGCGTCGCTGAAGAAGCTCGTGTGCCTCAACGTGAAGAAGTGCCCGTACGTGGCATTCCATGTGCCAGAGGCTGTGGAACACGGCAGCCCTCGGGCTGGTGGACCTCTTACAGAGCTCTAGCACTGGGATGACCTGCCCAGGTAGGGACTGTCCTTGCCCAGGCACTGGCTGAGCTGAGCTCCCATCCTGGTGCTGAGTATCCCGTTCCTTCCTGCAGGGAACGGTGGGGACACAGGGACCTGCCCACCCCTGTGCTGAGCAGAAGCAGGACAGGAGATGGTCCCATATTGGCATTCCCCACGCCAGCCCTCGAGGAGAGGCTGCTCCCAGCTCTCTGAAGAGCTCAAGTGCCTTGGGAGCGTGGCTGCCACGACTGTCCTCCGCAGGCTCACATCTCTTGCTAGTGAATCCCTTGCACAAGGCCAGCTTTGGGGGTCCCCAGGGGATGCTCTGGACTCCTGTGCTTTGTCACCCTCCATCCCTGCTGCCTCCCAGCACCAGGCCACCAGCAACCCCTCTTGCCCCTGGCACTGCCCTCCTCTGCTGCACCTGGTTCAGCGAGGAGCTCCGCGAGGGAGGCAGAGGGTGGCAGAGCACAGAGGGGCAGCGAGGACACGGTGTAGGTGTTCATGCTGCCCCAGCAGTGGCTGAGCTTGCAGCAGGAACCTGCCCTGATCTGCTTCTGCTGCATCCTCCAGACTGCCCACCCCAGGCTGCCCAGCCCAGGGGCACAGCAGGACTCAGCCAGGAGAAGGAACCAAACCAGTGTCTCCCCTGGAGGAGACCAGGGGAGAAGTGTCAGATCTGACCTCCCAGACCTCCTGTGCCTCCCACATTCTGGCTTGGACCCTGGCACGTGCTGCTGGCTGCCCACCTGGGGATGCTGCCCCTGTGCACACACAGCGATGGAGTCCCTGCCTTGCCACCACCACCACCACACCTCCCTGCACCAGCAGCTCAGCAAACACATCCTCACGGCACCCAGAGCCTGCTTCTGTCCTGCCCCTGAAATGCACGCAGCCACCAGCCCTGGCCCAGCTGGCAGCCACTGTCACTGGCCTTGATCCCCATCAGATCCCAGTTCACCTCCAGGAAAATGGACATTTGAAATAATAAATGATTTCCAGAACTCCTTCTTGTTTCTGGCTGCGCTCACCAGTGCTGTGCCAGGTCACTGCCGACTGCACCTGAAGAAGTCAGTAGAGTGACCCCCCCCCTTTAGGAGATGTTTCCGTGGGGTCTCTGAGCCCGAGTGCCCTGGGCAGGATTGAGCCACGCTGCCCTCCGGCCACCCCCCAGCCCTGCACTGCTCCCTCCACAGTTCAGAGTGTTTGGACAGTGGTCTGGGGCACGTGGTGGGATTGTTGGGGTGTCCTGGGCAGGGTCAGCAGCTGGACTTTGATGTTCTTTGTGGGTCCCTTCCAACTCAGGATATTCTCTGATCCTGTGGTGACACAGCACTTACACCCAGCATCATGGATTTCTCTCACATAAAATCTATGCACATGTAAATCTGGCTGCCCAGGTGTTCTGTAGACATGAAACAGCCATGGAGTCTGTAAGAGGGCAGATGGCTGCAGGTCCCTGCAGTGCTGGGCTGAGGGAGGGCAGTGCATCCTGGCAGGATCCCACCCTTGTGCCACGAGGCCGTGGGGGCTGCGCTGCTCCCAGACAGACCCTCCTCACACCGGCTTTGTAACCCTCATTGACAAATTTGTCACCATCCAAATTCCTCGAGAGGGGGTTGTGAGGCACTTCCAGGCAATAATAAAACTGCTTACAGGGAGATGTTAGGGGAATTTTAAAGCAGGGAGGTTTAAAGGGCCGATGCCTTGCCAGGGGTGCATTGGGACGTCATAGCAAGGGAAGATCTGCATGTGGAGACTTCCAAGGCACGAGCCTTCTTACTCACCCTCTTTAACCCTTCAGAAATGAGACAGTTTTACCAGGATATCATCTGGATTGTGGTTTCCTGATGGGACGTGGGGAGGCAGAGAGGCTGACACAGCCCACGAGGGCACAGCGGGCAGGTTCACCTGTGGTGTGCTCACCTGTGCCCTGCCGAGGTTGGCACGGAGGGACCCCAGTGCCACTGCTGCCCCCGTGTCGTGGGGAGGGCTGAGCAGCGAGCCAGGAGCAGGGCACAGGGGCACAGTCCATCCCCACCACGGTGCCCCCCAGCCCCTGTGCCCACCGCAGCGCTGCCAGCAGTGCCTGTGAGCCTTCCCGAGCCTCCAGCCCCCAGTGTCCCTCCCCAGCTGGCCACAGGCTCCAGCTCGGCCGGGGCAGTTACACCACACACATCCTGGGTTGGTGTGCCGCTATCGCCGGCTGCCAGCGCTGCTCTGGGAGCCCTCGATAAGTGAGGAGAGCCCCTCGGGCACTGGGAGAGCCCCTCGGACACTGGGAGAGCCCCTCGGGCACTGGGAGAGCCCCTCGGGCACTCAGAGAGCCCCTCGGGCACTGGGAGAGCCCGGTTGCCCTCTGCCACCAAGCAGGAATGTTTCATGGGAACCAGCTCAAGCTGAGCCAACACTGGCAAACCTGACACCTCTTGCAGCTGTGCTGCCAGTCCAGGACAGCAAAGCATCTCCCTCCTGCTGGCAGGAAAAGCTTTGGAGTTGTTTCCTTGTAGGCCCAACACTGGCCACTCCAAGCACAGTATCCACCATGCTATGGAAATCTCCTTCAGGAGCCCGGGGAGCAGCAGCCCTGCACACAGAGCCTGCCCAGCCCAGCACACAGAGCCTGTTCTGCACACAGAGCCTGCCCCAGCCCTGCACACAGAGCCTGCCCAGCCCAGCACACAGAGCCTGTTCTGCACACAGAGCCTGCCCCAGCCCTGCACACAGAGCCTGCCCAGCACACAGAACCTCCCCAGCCCAGCCCAGCACACAGAGCCTTCCCCAGCCCAGCACTGCCAGGCCCTTGCGCTTTCTCTGCTGGCTTTCCAGCCCTGGCAGTTCGCAGAAGTCACTCAACTCCTCATCAGCTTGTCCATCACCACGTGCAGCCACATCGCAGTGGTTGGCACCCACATCCCAGTGGTTGGCACCCACACAGGGCGTTGTCTGGTGCATCCACCAGCAGCACCCACCCCCAGCCAGGGCTCCCTTGCCGTGCCTGGGGGCCAGTGCAGAGGCGGGCGCCGCCACACGTACCCTCTGTGCAAGCTCCTGCTAAACAGGACATCCTCTGGGGTTTTAAACAAGTCTCCAAGCAGTCCAGCTGCAGCTTGGCAGTGCTGGGAAGGACGGGGGCAGGAGGATGGGGCTGCCTGGGTTCGCACAGCAACAATGAAAACATCCCTCTGGGGCTGTGTGGCCTCGGAGATGATGATTCACAGAGCAGGAGGTGAACGGTCCAAAGCATTCCCCCCCCAACCGAGGGAGTTGCTGGACGCCCCCAGTCCAGCCCAGCAGGCCCCTCTGTGATGTGAGTCAGGCCAGGCACTGCACAGGAAACCCTGTGTGGACTTTCAGTATTCTGAACATTTTAGAAAGATGGGAGGCCAAAAAAAGAATCAGTATAAACAAACTTCTCTTTGCGACATCTTGCACCCAGGTTGGCACCACGATTAAATGCCCGCATTAAGCTCATCCTGGGATTTCATTCCTGCCCCCTCCAGGCAGCTTCCACGTCTCCTTGTGCACTCACACTCCGTGCCCAAAGCCTGTTTGTATTGGAACATAATTTGCTGTGAGCAAACCCAGGTGATCCCACGCTCCTCTCTGCCACTGCTTTTACAACCGCCTGCAAAACGCATCATTCCCGCCTGCCTGCCTGCACTGAGCTGCTTTTTCCAAAACATTTCCCAGAGGCAACACAACCTACCTGAGGAGTGTTTTTTCAGCTCCTATTTATAGAACCTTTTGAAGGTTTAGCTTCAAGAACAGGCAAAAGCAGCAGCGGCGCCTCCTCTCCCTCCTCACACCCGTGTGGCCTGTGCACAAAGCAGCAGCAGGGGCCAGCCCAGCTTCCCTCCCCTCACTCCCTTGTGCTTGTTGTATTCTTCCAGATCAAACAGTCATTGCGTTCTGACCTTTTTTCTTCCCCTTTCTGCTCCTGGCACTGCAAAGCACCTCTGCCATACCCGACAGGGGAGGTTCCTCACCAGGAGCCACCTTGCTCCACGCCATGGGACACAGAGCAGCAGGACAGGGTTTGATCCTCTTACAGTTTCACTGCCATAGGGCCAAAAAAACCCCCACTTTGTAAAAATAAAACCTCAAAGCAACTCAAGCAGCCAGCTGTCCCCTGACCCCCTCTCCATGCCAGATTTTACCATGGTGATAAAATGCACTGTCTGCACAGCAGACTGCACTGAATCTCATCCTGGATATAAGTTGCAGCTACTTTGATTTTTTCCTTCAGTGTGCTGATATCTACACTCAATGATTTAATTTCATATAACTTACATGGGTTTTTTTCTGCAATTCTGAGATGAAAAGAAATAATCTCTCACCACACTTAAAAACCTGGATTTCTGCCAGTTTCCTTGTAACAGCTACAATTTGTGCCAATTCAGTCATTTTTAATTACAGTTTATTTATTTTTCTGCTCATACTACTTTTTAAAACACAGCTTAAATAAACACAAATTCTCCTTTTTCTAGCCCAAGATCCATTCTTATTAAGATCCTATTAAGATCCACAGACACATTTGCATTTCTTCCTGGTGTTCCAAAATGCTTTACATAAAAAATTGCAATTAAACTTAATCATTAAACACAGCATTACATTGGGTCCTATATTTAGGTAATGATAGTCTACTTTCTACTACTGAAGGCAGACAGAAATGAACTTTAGCACTGATTTAGTAATTTTAGAGAGAGATTAAATTCTGATGTTATTCAAGTCCTAATTCTGCATTTTGCCAACAGAATTCTCCTTGCTGCTGCTCAGCACACATGTTGGAGCTCTTTGTGACAGTCTCTCTGAAGAGCCAGAGCTCATTTTCTGATGAAGTGACTACTATGAACTCCATGGACGGGTATTTTAAAACCCAAGAATGTATTAAGAGCTGTAATTGCAAGACTTTCTCATTTAAGTCTCAGGGAATGTTAAAGGAAGAAGAACTCTCTCCAGCTGAAAAGCAATTTTCAGGATGAAGTCTGAAGGGCTGTTGTTATTTGTAAGTGAGAAAGGAACAAATATCTGAGGCGAAGTGTGAGAAGAAGGTACTTCCAAGGAGACTGCAAACTGGGGAATGGGAGCTGGGACCTCGCACCATTAACTAGCAGCAGTTCAGCATGAGTACTGTAACCCTTGAATTTTAAAAACTTCTTTATTTGCAGTCTCAGTTTTTGTCTTAGGGAGCTGGTGGCCACATCTTGATCCAACTGGTATTTATATTACACTGGTTCAGGAAATCTGTAGGGACACTGACCTGACACTGCTGATAGGACAACAAAATGTTTAAAATAAATTTGAAGAAGAGAGATGACAACACACAGTTTCCTAAACTTACCGAGTTGTGTTAGAACTTCATGGTAAGCAAAATACATTTGAATTGTGTGGAAATGAGACTGTTTTAGTTGTACTTTACCGAATTAAGAAAAGGTTAGGAATTCCTTATGCTATTTTTAACAAGCAAAAGTCAAAGTGCATGAAGGGGAGGAATACATACCCACACTGTGGAAGAGAGAGAACAATCGCTAGCACAGAACATCCCACAGCACAGCTACACCTACGGGCCCTCAGTGTCAGTGCTTCAGTCTATTTCCAGATCACTGTCTTCACTGTAACATGCAGAAGGATTATGTATAGAAGTCAGGAGCAGTAGGTCTTTTTCTGGCAGCAAACCACACTCCTGCAGAAAAGCCTCCAGGTCTACAGCAAAAAAATCTTCCCCGAGCTGGTCAGTGATGCGCACGAAATTGCCAATGAGCTCCCCTGCCTTGTAGACCAGCAGGGCTGGCAGGGCATTGTTAGTGAAGCGAGCGCTGGCCCCAATGAGTGAACTCTTCACCCTGCAGAATTTCACTGTTGGGTACTCAGCAGCCAGGCAGACCATGCAGCCATTCAGGGACTCGGTGCCAGGGATATCGTCTTCATAAATATGGATCATGATCAGGGTGCTCTTATGCTCTTTGTCAACGGTGTCCAAAAATGCTTCTCCGCTGGTGATCTCAAAGACCTGCTTGAACTGCTGCCCACTGTACAGCTGCTGCCTCATCTCCTCCATCCGCTGCTTCCTGTAGCGCTGCAGGAATTCCTCGTCGTCCTCGTCGTTGTGGATCATGCTGTATTCCTGTAAAGTCATCTGAAAAACACAGGGAGACATGTGAAAAGGATCTGCACCACGATGTGGGTCACTTACGTAATGAGAATGTAAATCAAGAGGATTAATGTGGGTCGCTCGTCTTTAATAACAGCAAAGTGCAACCCATGAAGGCTCAAGCACCCTCTGCATTACACTCCATTCTGATCTAATTAGAAACCATGTCCAGTGGGAGCAGCGATTTCAGTCCTGGGTATTCCAGTTTCCACAGGCTGCACTAACAGCACCAGTGGCTGCTCTGTGCTCCCACTTTAATCCAGGTTAATGGTGGTTCTGATTTCACCAAGCTGGGAGTGCCCATTTGGAAACTGCCTGACCTAAGACGAGCTTCCTTCTCATCAGCTTTTCCATTTGGCTTTCCAGTTAACATCTGGTGGCACCATCCTGGCTGTAGAACTGCAATGAACAGAATTTTACGTATTTCCTTTCTGTTCTCTCACCTCATTAAACACATCTGCATCACTCAAGGTATAAGAGAGCACAGCCAACCTTCACCATCTGAAAGCAGAAACACCGTCTGCTAATTACTAACTTCTCTGACTAGAACTCAGGGCTACTTTGCAGCGCAGCTAAAACCATCCCCTACCTCCAATGCCTTCAATCTTTGGAGCTCAAAGCAGATAAATTCCCAACATCCACTCTGGATATGAAATCAATGAGGGCCCCTAAGCTCTTGCTTCAGGCAGGGGAGGCAGCATGCACAGGTTTGCTGTACAACTCTTCCTACTAATGAAGGTGACTTATTTGATCAACAGACATGGGAAATCTGGGAAAAGGGTTTGGACTTGTTTGGTACTGCAGCTAAAGAGCTTCTTTGTTAACAGAGGCAAATGAAAATGTTAAACACTGAAGCGCCATTTTAATCCCTTCGTGCCATGCTACCTTTCCATTGATTTTTTCCTGAAGCTCTTTCTGCTTCTGCTTATCAGCCTCGTCATCCAAGTGAGACCTGCAGGTCATGGACAGCTTCTTAATGAGCCGCTCCATCTCCCGGCGCTGCTCCTGCCGCTGCTCCGTCTCCAGCTGCTTAAACCTTCGCCAGTCATTAATGACTCCCTTGGGCCCTGAGATCAAATGTGTGGCCATTTCATACAAAAGAGCATTACAATTGTATTTATCACTTAAAATCACGTAATAATTTATAAATCAACAGTAGAACAATGACCCCGTCATAAGCTTTTTGTAACTGTGCAAAACACTGAAATGAAAGGAAATGAAAGAAGTAATTTGCCATTTGCACGTCCTTGAATTTTTTTGAAGACTACAGTTTATCTTACTAGAGTACTCTCATAATTGTCCGAAAGGTTAATATCTGTGCTCTTGAAATAGAACCCCCAGCCCTCAAGTCTTCCCCTATTGTTAGTTTGGCTTTCATCAGAACAAAAATAATGATTTAATATCAACAAGTTGTACAAATCAGCCTTTTGTCAGCTTTCTATTCAAAGCTTGACAGCTTCAGATTGAATGCTGAAGCTCTCAGAGAAATCAAACCTTAACATGAAGAATAAGTTTAGACAACAGCCAGGAAATGATCACTCTGACTCAAATATGCATAAAACCAGGAGTTTCATTTTGGAAAATGAAATTTAGAATAATATATGAAATTTCCAACAAACAAAGCATTTACTGAACAAGTCC
Source organism: Grallaria varia (assembly GCA_013396735.1). Lineage (NCBI taxonomy): Eukaryota > Metazoa > Chordata > Aves > Passeriformes > Formicariidae > Grallaria > Grallaria varia. Next base: position 13,779 of record VWZG01010746.1, read on the forward strand.
ATGGATACGACCTTACCTGTGTTGACGGTGCTGCCATCGCTGCTGAGCTCCACCTCTCCCACACTTTCAGGAATGTTGCTCTCCCCTTCTTTATCTTCTTTCTCACTGTCCTCATCCTCACCCTCACTGCTGCTGTAATAATACTGCAGCTTCTCACCAAGCAGCTTATCATCTGCCGTAGTCATCGTGCTCTAAAACACAAATTAACCACCCACAGGATGCACCCCTGACCAAACCTGCAGTGAGACACCACTTCGAATGCATCATGATGGTTCTTCACATCCCGAGGGCAGTTTGCAGCCCCAGACCAGCCCACTGCCCCCCCTCAAACAGCCTCAGTGCAGTCACCAGGGTTAACCCGCAAGGTACAAACTCAAGTGAAACCCTTTACAAACAGAACTGCTTTGAGGCTCACTAGTGGAAACACTCCGTGTGTGTTCTCACTCACAGAGAGCTGTTTTTCTATCCAGGATTGATTCAGGAGCCTCGTCTGCCTCCCTGCACAGCCCCACTCACTGAAAATGGCCAGCACCATTTGGGTTATTTCAGCAATTATTCATTCGAGCTGAGAAACCAGCAGTGCACTTAAGCAAGTTAAAATGTTCTTACCTGTATTCCTCTCCAGCCCTTCAGAGACAAGTTTCTGTCAAGACCTGGAAGAAGAAATTTTAACCAAATCAGCTGATTTGGGCTCACACTTGACTGTGCAGGGCTCTGCTCAGCCCCTGCTCAGGCGGGTTCCCGCTTCTCCGGCCCCTCTCTCCGCAGGGTTCCCGCTTCTCCGGCCCCTCTCTCCGCTCCCGGTTTCCGAGCCGAGCGCTGCGGGAGTTCCACGCAGCCCCCCGGGATGGCGGCGGGCAGACGGGCCGGGATTACGGGGATTAGCGGCATTACCGGGATTAGGGGGTGGCCGCGCAGAGGGCCGGGCCGGGCCGGGGACACGGCGGGCCCGCCCCGAGCCAACCGGGCCCCCTCCGCCCCGGCACCCCGGGGAGCCCCGGCCCGGGCGGCGCCTGCGGGGGCAGCGGAGGGGGGCGAAGGGCCCGGCTGTCCCCGCTGTGTCCCCGCTGTGTCCCCCCACCTCAGTCCCGGCCCCGCCGCCTCACCCGCTCCCGCCGCCTTCCGGGGCCGCCGCGCGGGGCACGGCGGGAAGGGGCGGGCGGGGGAGGAGACGGGCGGCACGGGAACGGGAACGGAACCGGGAACGGAACCCGGAACGGAACCGGGGAACGGCCCCGTTCCCCCCGCCCCGGGAACCGCAACGAGCGGACCCCGCCCCGGTACCGGCATGGGTCCCTCCGCCCCGGGATCGGCACCGACTGCACCCCCATCCCTGCTCTGCTCCCCCCACCCCGGCCGGACCCCGATCCCCGCTCCCGCTCCTGCTCCGTCCCCAGTCCCGCTCCTGCCCCGCTCCTGCCCCGGCTCGTCCCGCCCCGGTCACCGCCCAGAGCCCCGGTTGAAGACAAGGAGCCCCGCGTTAAGGTGGACAAATAATTTTTATTCGTGCATGCAAATACATGTCAATACTGCAAACTTCTTCCATCGAGTCTCTTAAACACCGAACCGGGATGCTCTATCCGTGCCCAGCCAAAGCTACAACCTCTGCACGTCAGTGCTACAGCGACACACGGGCCCGCCGGGCCCCCCTACTCTAACACGAAGGGAAAACATTACCAGTGGGAATCAAAACCGAAATAAACGGAATAGAATTTACTCCCCCATATATCCCCATTTCATTTTACAGATTTTTTTTTTCTTTAAATTATAGTTTTAAATAGAAGCTGAGAATGCGCCATAAAAATGAGCATTAAATCCATCGTAGCGATGGTGCCTGCTTTATACATGATGGGTGTACACCATCTTTTATTTCATTTACATTTCAATCGAACAATAGATTTGCAAAGAAAATGTCTAATACAGACGTAAAAATATTCACACTAGAGCTTCACAATCGGTTGTACAATTGACAAACAGGCCTCTTTTCCCAAACTTTCCAGCTAAGCAAATTTATAAAATGTAATCAATGCAACAAGAAAAAAAAAAATTTCTTTAAAACTTCCAGGGAAAAGAATACGCAGTAAACAGTATCAATGCGACAGCAGATGCTGCAAGCTAACCACAATACTCTGGAGTGGCTGTACAGTGGGTATGTGCAGTACAAATCAAAGCCACGTGTGTTGTATCACAACTACTGTATAATGTACTTGTTTGCCCAGCTAAGAAAACGCATGCATTCCCATGCCTTGGGTAACAGAGATCTACTCGGGAGAAATCCACGGGCTATGTGCAAATGACCTTGGCTTTTGGCAGTAAGAAACGCAGCCAGGCTCTGCTTTAGTTCAGCTTTTACAGCAAAATCTCGAGTGATTAAAAGCTTCCACAAGCATCCTTAAATAACGGGGTGTAGAATTATGTTTGGACATTGGGCTTTTTGAATATTCTGATTTGTTTCATCTCATCACTTACAGTTTCGGGTGGTTTTTTTAATCCTTGTCCTGCTCCCTTGCCAGCAAAGAGATGCACAGGGAGGACCACTGCCAAAGTCAGCTGTTCATTTATACCGGGAAATTGGGTCATTTAAAAAAGCACATTTATTGTGTTCTGCTTGCAGAAGAGGTCCCTCAATGAGAGGAACTTCCTAATAAAGGGATTAAACTACAACATAAAAATGGACTTTTACATCCTATAGATCATCTGATCACTTCTCATTTTGTTACACTCTCAAATTCAACACCTTCCTTCAATCACAGTCTAGTAATTAATGAAAAGTCTGTTCACAAATATGATCAAGGAGCTGCTGGCATACAGTGTTGATGTACAGCAACAGGTACAACTTGACAACTTGTGCTTCAAAAAAGCAAATAAAACCAATGTTTGGAACTATTCTGAGTTTAGATTGAGTTATTTGAAGCGTTCTTTCCTCAGCTGTTTCTGACCACTGTGCATTATTTTGTACCTCATCCAGCCTAGTACACTATTATACAAGAACAGCATTCAGCTCTTGAGTACAGGATAAATTAAAATTTCAACTGAATTATCAAAGCACTAAAACCTTCCAAATTAGACTTCTACAGAGAGCTTAATTAAGAGCTTATTTAACATAATTAGCTGTGTACAACTTTTTTTTTCCTAAATCAAATGCCAAACTTCAGTGTCCCTGTACTAGACTACCAAGAACCAACGCCAGTTTGCTTTGCAAAGAGTCTAACCTTGCCTTTGAAGGGTCTAGTATACATTCTACAATGCAAAATCTGCATAAACACTAAGATTCATTTCTTGTCACCTGTTTACAGGAACAAAATATCAGTAGCAGGGCAATCACTCTGCTCTAAGTATATGTTAAGAATGTACAGATAATTACTTTCTCACACAAGCATTCTCCCAGCACAAGCATTAGTCTCTATTAAGACCTATGTGGGAAATGAGGCAAACCAAGGAATGAATCCAGGTAGTGAGGCAACACAATTAACTTAGATACTAATAAATTCCTGTCTCTCTTGCATGTGAAATCCCTGCTGTACCCCTAATGGGGAAAGAAAAAGAAAGAAACCAAACCAAAACAACTCAAAATGCTTGTCCAAGCAAAGCAAAAGAGCCAATCTCTCTCCCCGATCTGCTATGGGCCTTCTTTTCTGACAGCACAGGTAAGTCAGGCCAAAACTAAATGGGCATCACTGCTATTAACACACAAAGGTAAGTCACTCTATCTCAGTGTCAGAAAATAAGCCCTTCCAGAGCCCAAAGGCACCTGATTTACAGCTAACAAATGAATACATACTTGTTTGTAAAGGGTCAAGGGCTGAAACTTCAACAAAGAAGAAAGCCAGAGCCAGGTGTTCCCACCTGCAGCTTCTTCTCCCTGTCAGGGCACTGGAGGGCATTAGTTTCCTGGCAAAAACCACACAGTCACTGTTAAACCATTAGAAAAAGCTGGCATGCTGTTAAATCCCCAAATAATTCTTCTGCCTGTCATTCTATAGGTTAAAAATTCAACTAAAAAACCCTAGCCTCAGTTCAGAACCAACTTTCCACATGAAGTGGACCCTAGAGAACTGCTCTACCACGGGATCTCCTGCTGCAGACAAGAGTCTGGAGATACATTTTTTCTGAAATATGCCAAGAAGTTCGCAGGAATATGTCAGGCTTATGTCATTTCACTGGACAAACAGGCAATGTGTGTAAGCAGCTTATCCCAACCCCCTCCAGCAGAGCACAACCAAGTTTTTAAAACTGCAATTTTAAAATTAAAAAGTTAAGGTAAATACACAATCAATTTATGTAGTATATATTCACCCTCAGATCATGCTGAAGATGTTCTGTGGAGTTCTGGTGCACAGAGGGCTCTTTCCCTGAGGGCAAATAAGGACTTCTCAAACCTTTATATTTTCTCTATTTTTGTAACAAAATAGCAATTTAAAATTTAAAAATCTTTTAAAAAAATTACATCACCTTCAACATGGAAGATCTCACTGTTTAAATATCCGTGAAAGAGACATACTTGTTTGCATATCTGTTTTGGAATTACATTGTACAGCAAATAATAGTATCTCAGAAGCATTTCAAAAGTAATATAAATTCGTATTTACAGAATGGTCTTGGTATAAAATATACAACAATCATATTTATGTCTAACATTCTAAGTTAAAGTTAACATCAATAGGAAATAAGTTAAGGTGACAAAGGTGGTCTGGTTCTTGTATCCATTCACTTCACGTTGCGAGTGAAACGAAGCGTCAGTCTAAGCCTACAATGAGGTGGCACTGGCTGGAGAAGGTACAGCAACAGCCAAAGGAAACCAAGCAAAGACTACTTGACTGCTTTTCTACATACATTCCTTGACACTGGAGTACTAAAGAGATGTGTAAGATCTTCCATACTGACACCAGAATATCAAAACTAACCCTTGGATTTGCAGGTATATTTACAACATAATTATTTCATGGACAGGTTCGTTACGAGAGATATCAAACACCAATATTTACTTAGTCTAATCAGTAACCCTCAGGGAAATGCCAACCCCCACCCCCCAGAAGCGTGCACAAAACAGTTATCAAAATCTTACCCGACCACATAGCTGTGATTTTGTAAAATAACAACTCAGACGACCAGTAACATGATCCTCTTTAAGCATTTTGCTAGCAGGAAAAGCCCTTACATGCAGTACACCTGGTGAAAGATCAGCTTGGCTTAAAATATTCCAGTACAATTTTCAGAGTAAACAACTTCACAGAAGTTAATAAAAACATAAAAAAATGTAAAACTTGTCACAAAGAAAAGTAAGAGGACAAACAAGAAGACAGTAATTATCAGGAGGGAGAGTCCTGCTTTCTTTAAAGAAAAAAAAAAATTGGATTTTTCAGCTTCTCAAAAAATATGCCCAGGGCTCTACTTCATGTGTATTTACGAAAACAAATTCTCAGCTGACATGTCTAACATGATTCTCAGCCACCTCTTAACAGGGCATAAATTCGTACAGTTTTCAGTACTCTGAAGGTCAGATAATGCTATCTTATTGTATTTTCAAGGTCTTAGAAAATAAGTTGCCACTGAACAAGCAAAAATTAAACCTGAATACAAAATTATGATTAACAACATTTAACAAAGGTAATTACAACCGCCTTAAATTCCCAATATTTAGTTTAAATTAAAAACAAAACAGTACAAAAAACAGCAATACCATCTCGTTAGTCAGTGCAAACACTAGATACAGGGTTTTCAAAGGAAAGCCAAGAGCACCTGATACTTTTTGCCAAGTCATCTGGATCCTATAATCTCCAAGTTGAGAACTATTAATGAAAAAAAGAAAAAAAAAAAAAAGAAAAAACCCAAAATGGCTGTTACATTAGTGCATAACCTCTCAAAATCGTTGCAAATTGTTTCACGTATAGCTTGGGGAAATCAATACCTACTACATTAGCTGGAGGACTTAGGCACTTGGTTTACTTCTGGTAACTTCACTTGGACAAGTAGCCTGTGTGTGTTTATCTAACAGCACTAAAGCAGAAATTGGGGGGAGGAATGGAAACTAAAAGCTGCAGCAAAGCACTGCACCACAGACCTGCAAATAACAGTGCAAAGCTAATGGTGTGTTAACCCTGTAAAAGCCTCAAGTCCAAATCTCCACCTCTCAGTCTTCAAACAATACTCCATGCAAAGTTCCACAACTAAGGAAAAAGCAGCTGCAACAAGACACAAGTTTCTTCTCTCATGAAACAAAACAGAGACAAATAAGTTAGTCTTCCTTTCACTAGATGTATCATCGTAGGATCCTGCTAGTTTAAGTAACTGAGTTGTTAGTTTTCTACAGAAGCCATTTTCAACAAGAATGGCTCAGATACCGCACCGGATTGCTACAAACTCATAAAAAGCTGCTTTAAGCTTAAGTAAAACAATGTCCAAATTCCATTCATTTGTGGAAAGTGAACGCCTTACCCTAGTAAAGTAAGTTTTTTTTTTTCTTCAGAATGCTAATGCGAGAGGGGCTTGAAGTATCAAAGAGTCCACAGGAAATGCATGACCCCAATATTATTTTTTTTAAAAAAAATATACATTATATAATATATATTATATATATAAAAAGCTAGTGTAAATGCTTCCATGGTGTGGTCACAAGCTGGAAAGATGAATGCCTTTCAGCTGTTAACCATCCTGCCATTTGCAACAGGCTTTAAAAAGTCATTTTTATCCTCAGACATAATGTGAGCAGTTTTCAAAATGAGGCTGCCAACACTGACTGATGTGCTGATGGGCAGGCAGCTTGCATTGCTAACAGATGTTGTGATCGGCTGACTGAAGCAAGAAGTTACGGGCAGGACTGTTTTCTGCTCCTCCCTGAGGAGAAAAATAAGTTACACAAATATTAAACAAGTACATGCACAAGTATCCGGAACTGAATTGTGTGCATTAAATAAATACTGACATCAACTCATTTTTAGCAACAGGCTAAAGATCTTACTATGGAACGGTACGCTCGAGATGGTAATGTAGTCTGCCTCATTTTCAAAGGCTGCTTTACCCATTAAAGACTACAGAACATAGAAACCTAAAATAGTGTGTTTTAAAATCTACCTCTCCACGGAGATTTGTGCAAACAGTCCAACATTTAACCTTTTTGAAGTTTTTCTTAGTTTCTGTTAACTATAAAAATATTTTGCATTTTTTGCTTACTGAATGTGAAAGGTATTTTGAACAGCTGTGACACGTTTCAGTGTGTACAATTACAACGATGCAAAAGAACAATGGTACCAGCCTGTGACTTTCAGGTTTGTGACCTAGTTCTACTTCTTAACAGGTTCTTCTCACTTCACCAAGTATGCACAATGCAGATGTCTAATCCAAGTCTGAGCAGGTACGCAGTTCATCCTTAAACAATCACGCTTCCACTATTCTGATGCTGCTGCTTGTCTAATACTGGCAGACACTGCTGTTTTGTCTAACACTCACAGAATCACAAGGTCTTCACCTAAACTTTGTCTCTTCTGTTCCATGGATTCTTTCTGGTGCTGCTTTAGCAGATGCCCGTTCTCTACAGTTGTTCCATTGAGCAGCTGATCATCCTGGGAGCTAATTCCTAGCTGTATGTCCAGAATCTCCTACAAGAGAAAAGGAGAAATGCACATCAATTCTGTCCCTACCAGCTTTACATTTTCCTATTATGTTCCATTTCATTAAGCTGATGGAAATGGCAATCTGGTCACAGAACTCCTTATTTTTATGTCAGACCATTGGAATGGCTATCACATTTTACTAAAAGAAAAGCCAGTTATTCAAAGACGGCTGTGAATGACAAAAGTAGTATAAACTGAGCTGGTTTTAACTTCAGTAACATTAACTACCAGGTATCTGAAGTACAAGACCCTCAGGGATAAAATTAGACAAACATTTGATATCACTAAGACAAAAACCAAAAAGCTTTGCTATCAACAGAAGGACTAATGAAAGGACCCAGTGGCACACAGGCTTTGGTACTCACTTCTATTTGTTCACCTTGCCCATCAGGTTCGTCGGTATCAAGGGCTGACAGCTCCAATTCAATGTCTCGGTCTGGCTTTGTGTCTGTACAGTCTTCAGTATAATCAGTCTAAAACAAGAATTAATACATTCTGTAAATATCAGGCTGCCTTTTCAGCTGCTTCGCACAACACTGGAGCACTACAGTGAAAACAGAAGATGCATTTCTAGGACACAACATTTCTGCAATACAAAAAAGTAGTTAGACACAAGAGAATGTCAGGCATAGACAACACAGGATACAAGGCTAAAGCTAATCACAATAAAGTACCAAAACAGATAAATAAAACGAATACTGAAGGAGAAATTTCAGCAGAGTCCATTGGCAACATGTTTAGATTTGTAACACATGTAAATAGAACAAAAAGAATGAGTGCACGAAAATGATTGTCACATTCTTCCCATTTTGTAAATGGAAGCAGCAGCACAGCAGATGCACCTGCCCAATCTCAGGGAAATACCTGAGCGCAACAACAGTGACTTAACTTGCACAGAATGTGCTGTAAATATCTGGGAGTGTTAAAACTCAGTTTTAACTCCTAGTTAAAATTCAAGCACTTCTCTATGTACAAAAACCCTCAAAGATTTGTTCATCCGATTCCCCCTTTCTTTACCTCACCATTCCTCAAATCAATTTCCTTGCTTAAAAGATTTAAGGTAAGACGACTGCCTTCATCTAGAGAATTCCACTTCTGCTGCATGGCCAGTGCATTCGCCTCTCTCTGAAGTAACAAGGAGTTGCTTTTGGCCTGTGGAAAGAAGTGTATCCAGTTACCAACCACTACAGTTCATCCATGTGTTGTCAAATGGCCAAGTAAACCAGCTCACACAAGCACAGTTCTCTTGCTAGATGGGTAACACATGCGCCCTTAATGCACTGCACTTATTTCTTCCTTCTACCACTCTCTCCCCAAAATGGCCTTACTGATGTCAGTGAACAGCTCATGTTAGCAGTCCTAATGCAGCACACCAAGCACTGCAGGACTAGCTTCGAGTTTAACCCTAACTGATCATTTTGTCATTGGTACTATTTCCCGTAGGCTACACTAAGAAAATTTATTTAAACCCACTTTACTAAACAATCTTCTTTCTGTAAATTCAAACCCCTCATGGTATAATCTCTGGTCTTACCTGCTGTAATTCAATGCTCAGTAGATCTCCAGTGCTGGAATGCTTTCTGTGACCAGACAAATCTGTAACTATGAACCTGTCCCTTTAAGAGAAAGAAGGCAAAACTAGGAATTAAGAACAAGTTCTCTAAATCAAGGCCCCATGAACTTTATTAGTCTATCAATATTACATTTTTGGGCAAAAACTGTGACTAAGACAATGTGCTCTTCATCTTCACTGGGACTCACAATACCTCAAGGCATTGTATTATTTTTAAGGCTGGATGTGGCAAGAAAACTTGAAACTACTCAAGATGGCAGATTTTGACATGACAGCTTGGCAGTACCTGACTCCAATTCTTTGATCAAGTCTCTCAAGGGATAATAAAGCACAATTACTAGCAATGTAACTGCATTAAGTATTAAAGACTACACAAGTTTTAACCTAGTTTTTCCAAGGCTTTGTGCTGGATAGGTAAAAGTCTTTTACTTTAAAATTAAGAATGTCTATTAATAGACATTTCAGATTCCCCACACACACATCCAGGATTCTGGAGAACTGCAAGCTACAGAAAATGCTTTTGAGAGATCTCAGAGAGGAGTTTGTACCGTTCTGCATAACGTGCTGATGAAGCAGAATCCGAGCCATAGGCACTCCATCTTGAGTCAACAGCATTGACATAAGGGACATAATCTGTAAAAAAATTAGGATACCATTCACTATCTTCTCTGCTCTTAAGTAGGATATGCAGGTGTTTTAGCTCTCTGCATCTTCATACCTGCAGTAAGTACGAAGTGGATGAAATATGTACATGAAGGGTGAATTACTGTGACACAAAGCCTGCACTTTTACCTGATACACTGATGGGCTTAGTAGCACTTCCCTGGGAAGCAGTGGCCTGGATGGGATCTGTCGTGTGGTATCCTGTGCGGGATGACCTGGAGATCGCACCCCACTTGGAGATGATGGGCCCGTCGCTGAACGGGATTATGGGATCCTCCTCCTTTGCCCTTCTCTGCGTTTCAAACAAGTGCACTCTCCTTTTCACATCCCCGCTGTCCAAATCCTACGTATTTAGGAGACAGGAGATACAAGGGCTCATTGAGGTTACTCAGACTCTTCCTGTGGCCAATAACTTCACAATTATTGCTGCCTACTTAGACAACTGAGAAAAGATACTCCAAGCAACTTCAAATGGGCAGAACTACTTTAAAATACTGATAATGGTAACTATCGGCTTAAAAAACATAAAAAAAGGCTGGTTTAACCAAAGAGAAGACACTTCAGCATGTATGGATCATCACACTAAGGAGAGAACGTGCAGAAAGCCCCTACCATCAACACGGCATTGGAATTGGCAATCACATCCTTGGGCTCTGAGTCGATAGCATTTATACAAGAGCCAATAGTGCCACAAGACCACGGTGAATAGTGAGAGAGATGGTCTTCCTCAAATTTAGTTCCACTCAAATCACTGACACTCTCTGAGAACTACAGAAAAGGGAATAAATAAGCAATGAATAATAAAAACATAGAATTCAGCTTGAAAATTAATTAAATTACCCCAAAAAAATCAATCAGGGAGCTCCAGCCATATTCAAGACTTGATCTGGGGACAACATAAGCTGTTTTGTCAAATTTTAAACCAGTACCCCTGGCAGCTGTCAGAGGGCAAGCTTTGCCACACAAATAACTGCCTAGTTTGCCAAGATGAGAGACTGAAATCGGTGCCACTGTATTAGTGGCAGGTTTCTTTGGGCAAATACCTACAGTAATTTAATTGAGAGAAAGCCATGCCTTTTCCTTTAATGTATCAGCCAGTGGCAGATAGAAGTATGACTTGGAACCCTCCAACCTGGATGAAAAGGTCTAGTTCCTGAGCCATCTTGAATGCATCCATAAGGGACTTCAGGTACACCTACCTAACATGATATAATATGACTATCAAGTCTGACACTTCAAATATGATCAATGGAACTGGCAAACCACAGCTAAGAGTGCTTGGCACAGTGGCTCTCAAACTAGTTTGTTGGATCAATTTAATTTAAACATACAGAAAAAAGATCACAAGTTTGGGGTTTTTTCCTTCAAAAGCACACTGTTGCTATTTCTTGAGTTCCCATACTTCTTTCCAGGACTTAACCTGGAAGTTCACAAAGCTAGTTCAAGAAGACTTCCTTTAACCAGGCTGAATTGAGCCACTTCACTTCTTGACCTCTACTGCAACCATGTTTAGCATCGCCTTAATATCAAATTGAACGCATCATTATTAGCTGTTACGTTCCTTTTGACAGATCAATTTAATTTTATGAACAGAGGGCAGACAGAAAACTTTTACTAGAAGTATTATATGGCACCTCACAGAAACGGGAAGGGAAAATTAAGTTCTTTGGCTTCCCACCTCTGTGCTGAAATCTACACTGAAGAGAGGAGAAGGTGGTGTTGGAGATGGTGTTGCCATGGGGAGGGTTGACGATACCAGAGGAGCTTTCTGTGTGTGGTACTGTGCCCACTGCTCCGGCTTCCGCCTCAGCTGCTCATCGTAACCAGTCTTCAGGTGACCACAAGGCTCCTGGCAAGAACAAATGCAGGACTGTTTGTCCCATCACACTCCAAGCAGAAGGCAAATACTTGCAAGGGACACACGGCCCCCAATTTCCTGGAGTCTGTAGCCCTCCACCGGGATTACTTGAAGAATTTCACAAGAGTCTGTAGGAGAACCCAGCCCATGTATGGCAACTCAAATCATAAACATGCAATTAACTCAGGCAACGTGCATGGGAATTAAAGAGGCAGAGGGGCTATGGTCCTAACACACATTAGAGCAGTATGTTTTACAAGCTCCTTTTACTGAGGTTAAAAACAAAACAAGAACTTTGTCCAGGCCACGCATTTTGATCACTGCAACCCCAAATAAACAGGTCTATGCTAATTATTTACCAGCTTTTCAGTCATGACCTTCAGAACCAAGACTACACAGATTCTTCCCTTCCTGGCTCTCACTTACCCTTGGTAAAGGCACAGTCCTCTGCTCGTTTGGAGGTTGACAAGCCACAGAGTAATACCCATCCAGGGAGTTGTATCTCTCCCGTAATGATGTCTGATAGACAGATGAGTGCATCACATCCATGGGAGGTAAAGAATTGCTCCTAATAATATCATCTCGTGGGTACATCTGTGGGCGCCAGATGCGCCTGCTGTCATAAACTGGAGCATACATTCCAGAGGGGACAGGAGGAACTGGTCCATACGGCTGCGGAGGAGGAGGTTGGTAAGGAGAATTCAGTCGATCTCGAGGGGGAAATGTACTGTAATGATCGGCATATGGCACGGAAGCAGGTGGGAGGGAGGATTCTGGAACGTTATTGGACCTCACAAAGCGAGGAACACAGGGAGCCACACCAGCTGGTACTGTTGGAGGTGCTGGATAATACCCTTAAAAAATCGGAAAAAGGCACATTTAATGCAACCACATATGACCCAAAATTTCACACCTTCTAAAACTGTACATAGTGTTGATAAGCACCTTTAGAGAATGAGGCATCATACTTTATAGACCTGTTACTGACCCTACTACAGTTCTGTGAAACACAATTGCACATACAGCAACCACACTTGCAGATGCAGTTCTGGCCCTTCACCACCTGGAGCCAGCTTGGAATATATACTGTATATTGTGGTACAACTATGTAAATGAACAGACAGGATCTTAAACACTTCTTTATATAGGAAGTTAAAATAGTTATCTCTAAAATAAAAAGCTATATTGCTAAAAAATCCTAATGCCAAAGGTCTGTAAATAACCATTTCACACTTGCCTACTTCTTTCTTCTGAGAGGATTGTCTGAACATTTCTGCCTTTTGAGAGCTTGTGAATTACTTGATGCTGTAACATTTAATTGTTTGCTTGAATATAAACATGCATACTGTAATCTAAAGAGGTAAGTGGAACCATTCAAAAACATTTGAGCAAGCACAAAGTAGAAGCAATCTATGTCTCTGTATCCTGCCTCTGGACACCCTCATGGATAGGCCACAAGTTGAGCAAACCTAAATAAAAGCAATTAAATGCTAACAAAGGTAAAAGCAGACAGGAGACCTTGAGGTTCAAGTTGTTCTGGGTGTGAGGTACAGGCTGCAGGTCCCTCACATAGCCAGCAATGAACAAGATTAGTATTCCATTAAGTGAAAATTCAAATATTTAAAAAACTAAGGTAAAAATAAATTGACAAAACTGAGATAAAAGTTATTTCTCAGCATTCAGGCTTTTCCAGAGAAAAATTCAGAGCTATTTTTAACTTGGTGCTCATCTCACTCACCTGTCTGTGGGTACTGTGGAACTTCATATGACAGCTGAGTCCTGGGATCTTGGAAATATTGAACATTATCAGAATGTGGAGGGTAGACAGGTACTCTGGGAACAAACGGGCTGGATTTTGGAGGCACAGAATTCACTTCTGTTCCAATATTAGGAGGACCAGCTGAGGTAGCTGCTGCCTGGCTTACAGGAGTCTTGGGTGGAGAACCTATTTTACTGAAAAGGATTACCAAGAAATCGTTAAGCAGATCCTCACTTATTTCTGTTAGCCATCTCTTCGTGGACACTCCCATTAATATGGAAATTTGGGCCTTGTCATCTCCTCTGGAGTTTAGTGTTTCATACCTGAAACTGATGCTACATCTTAGACTTTCTCCCACAAAAACTCAGAAGTCGATATAAACATTTAGGTGTGTACCCAGAAGTTTACATACCCTTTGTAAGCGCATTCTGGTAAAGATAAAGGCTTTGAAAGCTGTTTAGACACTCAGTGCTTCCTGCAGAAGTATCTAAGAAGTTTTCAGTGAAACCCCCAAAACTAGGTTTACAGGAACATAGTGCCCCCATCTTGGTAACAGAAAATATCAAATTTTAAGTGTTTTATTTGTATGTAATAACCCAGCAATAAGTAACATACCAGGCTGAGAACAAAGGAATAAAGAGGCAAAAGGAGAGTTGCCATTTTGTCCATACTGCACAGGAATACTCAACAGCCCAAACACCTGATGCTGGCTCTGAACACCTGAACCCACAGAGTATCGGCGCTGCAGTGCAAGACCTTAGACAGCTCTGCAGCCAGGGAGCACCAGCAACCACTGCAAGCCAGGACCAGAACTCACTATCTGCTGTTTGCCACCCACAAATCCCATGACAATCTAAAAGCAAAACATTGGGTTTAATTATCCTGATGAAAAAAAGCCACCTACTTTTCAGGGAGGGATTCTGTAGGGGACCCAGAAGCATTCTGGCCATTGGCTCCAGTCTTCCCTCCCTTCTTGGTGCTCTCCAGAGCTCTCAGGGAGGTGTCTGCACAGCGAGGGATCAGCTGGGGAACCCCACTCTCCAGATTAGCTATTCCATTAGTACTCGGCACCATCTTCCCTGTTGCTTCAGGGCTTCCTATGACAGAAATGACGTTTCCCGTGGTGGTTGAGACGGTGCTATTGACGCCAACTTTATTCAGAAGGGGGAATGTTCTCACTGTGGCACTGATTTTTTTGTTCCTCAAGCGGTACCTGCAAACAAACATGTACAAACACACCAAAGAGATGATTTAAAGTGCTCATGGTGAACTTGAACACATTTGTAAGACTAGCAAAAGGAAGGGATTGAGAAGAATGCAATACCAAAAAATTGCAAACTTATTTTCAACAACTGTAACCCAAAATCGTCCCTCCCCTTCGCAGAGCCATTCTGCGGCTCTTTGAAAATGCATTTGGGTGAAGACAGCTTTAAGAATACAGACACTGCATGTTGTTCAGGAACTCACTTAATTTCTTACTCAATCAAAATGTAATTAACACTCCTTCTCTTATAGGTGATATAACCAATCCATAAGAGACACCGAGCCTAGAACTCAGTTTCAGGAAAGGAAATTTTACTTCATATGGGGTGAAATAAAAAATATAACTAGAATTAGTTTCTATCCTCGATTTCATACAAAGAATTGTCACTTTAGGGATTCACAAATTCTTCCAAATAAATGACTGTATAGCAGACACTGTTTTCAAATTCTATGGAGATTTCTTTTTAATTTGAATCCAAGCAAATAAAAAAGGAAAAAGTATCCCACACTCACTTTTCAAGCTCTTCCTGAGAATGAGCAAATGTACAGTTTGTTCCTCTTGGACATCCCCCTTGCTGTCGAAGGTCTCGGCACATACTTGTTTTGTATTTGCTATTTGGTTGTGGCTTTAAAAAAAAAAACACAAGACATTCCTCTTAAAATCTATCAGACATTTACATAAAAATAGGCTTAAAATACAGAAGATACATCTCGCTACAGCCAACTCAGCTGTATTCCATATTCACAGATGTTAGGCTCCAAAATCCCAATGCACAAAATAATGGTATCATCAATTATCCCACAGAAAAGACCATAAATATTTCAAATCAACAGTAATCTTCCAAAGCCGCATCTTTCAGTAAATGTACTTTAAGACATAGAATGCAATGATCAAATACAGTTACCTGTGGAGTTTCATGGCCTTTTCTGCTGTAATTCTGAATGAAATCCACCAGCCCATGGACCACAGTCTTTACAGCGACCATTGCATTTTCCAGCTGCTCCCACGTTGGAGAGGCTGCATCTGAAATTGGTAAAAGCAGGGTCGTCACTCTGTCAATAATTCCAGTGGTACCATAAATAACAGGCAACTCTCCTAGTACTTCACAACATCAAGTCCAAGGACAGAACTCAGAGAGCCCTGAAGAAGAGCCGTGAAGAACAGTTTATTATGTTAATTAATGGGAATTTTGAAAGCAGTGATGGAGGTTATCATCTTAATAATTTACTTGCTAGATATGAAAAATGTCAAGAAGAGTTTAAAAAGCTTAATTTGCATACCTGGATTTGGATCTATGTTTGCCAGGAGCTCTAAATGAGGCCTCAGCCTGTTTAGGTTTGCAGGATCCCCCGTGCGCTGCAAGACAATTGTCAACTCTTGCACACTCTTTGCAAAAGATTCTGGAGATTGAAGCTGAAAATAAAGGGAGCATTAGTGTGCTGCTTCTTACAACTGTGAACTACTGATCTTAAGGAGATATTAATTACTCTGGTTCCTAAATGCAATATATAGTGTCTTCAGATGGCATATAGAGAGGATCAGTGGAGAGAAATCTTGTTTCTCAACTCAGAATCTGCCCTATGCAGCTTCATCATAAGACACTAGAAAGGGAAATAAAGGACTTCATAAGAAGAATATGTTACAGCAGGGAAAAAACCTTCGATCTAGTTTTAACTAATATTTGATATGATTAAAAAAAAAGTTAATTCAAGTTGATTTTTATTGTAACATTTAATTGTCACATGTAATCCTACAAAGGCACTAAACCATCCCTTTGACAAACCTTGTCAATAATGGATTGCATGTGAGATTTGTGTGCCAAGTCTCCATATAAGAGGGAAGACCATTGTTCTGGTGATATTCGAAGTCCTGCTTCCATGGCAATGTGAACAATCTGGGCATCGTGTTCTCTCCTCAATGCCTCGTAGCTCCGGAACTCTTCTTTCAGTTGCATCAGAGAAGAATCTTCATCCCTTTTAGTGACCTAATAAATAGTAATAGTTAAATATTTCTCAGTTAGCAATAGATCTTCAAGTTTGCTTCCATGTATTCACCCACCCAGCTAAGCAGGACACAGGCCAATCCCAGCTCTTCACATTTTCACAGGATCACATGTGTAAAACTGGACCAACTCACTACTTCCAACTAGGAAAGTAACCGGATTTGCTTCAGTCATAGGAGATACAGCTAGATATTTATTACTTCTACTCGTAGTTTTTGCTAAGCAATACTAAAGGATGACTTAAAGAAACAGGAAAGTCTCTAAAGTGACTTAAACAGTAAAAGGGAAGAAAAAATTTCATTTAAAATGACATTTAAAGAACAGAATATTTAACTGAGAGCCCACTACAAATGTTCAGTCAAACTTTTAAGTTACAAAAGACATATGCCATCAAGAAGTGTGAAAACTTGCATTATTTCAACATTTACTGACTTTGTGATAACCATGTTTTCAAAAGAACAAAGACCCATGGAATTAACTTTTCAGTCTACACTTTTTAAATGTGCAGAAGGTGAACATACACAACATTTTACAGGTGACAGATGGGTCACCTGGGTTCCCTGCAGCTGCACTAGCTCACAGTACCAAACTTCAGCTCCTGCTGTTTTACCTTAAAGCACGACGCTCTATACAGTAGCTGCACAACGTGACCAATGCTCGTTTTAGAGGCCTGAGGAAATCTTGGTTCTAGCCTTTGCACAACAAAAAGTACCAGAACTTTTCTCGACAGTGCAGAGCCATCTTCCAGTGCCAGTAATACAAGTTTCAGTGCCTCCTCTTGCATAGCTTTAACACACAAAAAGGAAAGTTAAATATATTCCAGAAACAGCAACAATATCATATATTAACATGACAAGCAGTGGCATCTGATTCATCTTGAATGTAACTCATTATTTTTTATTTCACTAATCATAAGAAAGAAGCTTTGTACGCTTTTTAAGAAAGTTTCTAGTTTAGAAGTATTTGGAAGCACTCCAAGCACAGCAAACTTAGAGCTAAGACCAATTTTGAGTAATGAACACATAAGTAATGCAGTTTTTATACTTTTCTCCACTGTGCAGTCCTGTAGCCCTTGTCATTTGGGACATCACATCAACGCTACATTGTGAAAATAACATAAATATGAGAACAGTACTGGAATGCTATCAGCAGCTACTGGAATCAAGAAAGGACAACTTCCAGTTTAAAGAGAATTTCCTTCTTGTTTCTATGCTTGCTTCAGCGGCAATCTTAACAATGAATGTGCTGTTTCTATCAGATATAAATGTGATCATTATAAATTTTAACAGTATGCTGCAACTATTGACAGCTACTCAATTCCAATCACAGCAGCAGTACAACCAGCCTGTTACAGTTACACTGCATTACAAACTGTGCACAAAGTGTGCTAACTGACTCCTCTTTGCCAGGATTTTTTAAATACTTCCTGACAATTTCAAAGAACATCTAATGGGGGGGCCGGGGAAACCGCCAAAACCTTTAAACCAGCAGATTTTGCTAATATTTGGGGTTTTTTCCCCCTACTCCTTTCCTCCTGGTGGAGAATTGAAAATATAGGTACATCTTCACCCGAAGAAACCTCAGGTTTTTTTTTTTTTTTGGTTAAGGAAAGGTAGAGCCAAATACAGTCTGCTGCAGACCTACAGGTGCCTTACCTGGTCCTAGAAACTGGCAACCTCGTGCTCTGACAGCAGCCCAGAGATTGGCAGAAAGCTGCTGAGGATTTTGGTGCTGCAGGATGAGTTCTGTGACAGTTCTCTCCCCCAGGGACCGAGCTGCCCTCATGGCTCTGACCCGGCCCTCCTCCTCCACCAGCTGACAGTTCACCAGTGTCACAAGCTTCCTCTGCATTGGACGGCTCAGTGCACTCTGGTTCAGGCTTGCAACACCTTCAGAGAAAGGGAGGAGAGGCAAACTATTGCTTCTGATCAGACTCATCTGAGTAACACCAACAAAAACGGCTAATGGTGTGTGTCTTTCTCTGGGACTTGGATACTTGGTACCTTTCCCTTCTCTTGGGCAACTCTGTGTAATTAATTATCAAAAAGAATTTTAATTAAAATCTTCAACTGACATCAAAGCTATCCTTTGGGGAAAGTTCATCGTTAGTACAAAGTTAGCCCCAAGGCAATATTATTAAATAAAATAGAGTATTTTGTAAACTTAAAATAAAAAAACCACAAACAAGTCTCACAAGTGTGAATAAGCTTTCAAAGACATAAGGGAAATTTTATTACAAAAATAAAAGTATTATCTCACTGACATTTACAAACAGTGCTGAAAACACAATGCTATGTTTTGTGCTAAGCTACATCGAAATTCCACTGTTAGGAGAGACTCACCTTTTCCTCCACTTAATGGCTTTAAGTAGAGTGCCAAATCCTCAACACATTTCTTTGCTACTTCATAATGTTTGTTCTCTCCTACATTACTCAATTTTACTGTCTGATGATCAGGTACCTAAAAAAATGCAAGGGGGAGGACAGAGAAGAATTACATCCACCGGGCCGACCTCTGCGATGTGCCCACGATGGTACCACACCACTATTAATTACATAACACTGCAGGTGTGCCCTGCTCTGAGAGCAGGGAAACGTAGCACCCACCCCAGGCACAGACCATGGCAGAAGGAAGAGCAAAAAGGGCTCAACATGAGGATCAGGGGGATGAAAGAGGTGTCTTGTTAGCGCTCAACACATTAAAACAAAAAACAGGACAGAAAACAGGACAGAAAACAGTAACTAACGTCTAATGAAAAGGCACTTAAAAGATGAAGAACACAAGGTCTGAGAGGATGATCAGTGTTCCAGATCAGCATGATTTACTATAGACACACAGGGCAAATTACAAGATAAAATTTACTGCCAAGAAAATAGTGAAGCAAAGTTAAAAAATAATTTAAGCATCATTTGGGCATGCTGAAAACCTAACTTGGTGGAAAAACTCAAAGCAGAGTGACAAGGTCACATAAGGAAAACAGAGCCAGTATTAGTCATAATACATTAATTGTTTGGAAGACATTGCAAGAAGCTAGGAGACCAAGAAAATAAACGTTGTAAGATTGAGGCAGCGATGTGACACAAAAAATGAAAGGAACATGTGAACTTGAGAAAAAAAACCACTTTGACATGGTGTTATTACCAATAGCTGTGTCAAGCCATGTGATATGACATTAAAAAGCAAGGTAAAAAGCATCCTCTTACTGCATCACTGAGGCGTTACAGTGAGAGCAACATGAAAAAGCACATGAACCAGCATAAGGGGAACAGACTTATTTAGTCTCCATAAAGCGCAGTACTGATTATATAATCACTGTTTTGCCGCTGCTACAAGACAGCACAGGGAACATTCCTGGCCTGATTAGCCAGTGTCTGCAAACGCAACTGAAAAGTCATCATCAGGCATATTTTTTAAAAAAATCACACACACACATTTCTGGAACTTGGTTAAACAGCCACTTGCGAATATGTGACACACAGAAAGGAGATTTCTCACAAGACTATGATGACCGAGTGAAATCTGCAGGTTCACTCTTCAAATGACAACGGGGACACACAATTGTCTATCTCCCAAAGGGGTTTTTTCTCTCCAGTCACAGTTCAAGAGCCCTTTTAAATCAGAATTCAGGTTACAACTACAATATGTTTACATTTTGCAAGAAGATTGTCCTGTAAATGGTGTGGTTGCTTTTAGAGTACGTATGGATTTCTAAGTACCACAAAGCCAAGTCTTACCATTTTGGGGGGCTAAAACAAGGGGCAACAGATCACAAGACCAGCACATAAACAGTAACAACACAGAGCAGCAACACCAAGAGCTGCTTAACCCCTACCTGTGCTCCAACCAGCTGGAGGAGTGCAAAGTTCACGGGAAGCACGTCGATGTCGGTGTTGATGGCGGTCTGGTCGAAGGGACATGCCTTGCGATGGAGCTTGTTCAGGCAGGTCTTACACACGGTGTGAGAGCAGCCTAAGCTGATGGGTTTGTGCACATTCTCATCAAATTCGTTGTAGCAGATTGGGCAGGACAGAAATTCTGTCCACTGAGCTGCCTGCACAGGCATTGTGGAAGCTGGACACTTGTTTAGCAGGCTAGCAGACCATTATTTCACTGTACTATGTTTTGGCAGCTGCAAATAAATAACAGAGCATTTAAAACATGCTTTCTGGCAATTTAGAATGATTTTTAATTAAAAAAAAAACATCCCACAGTTTCAAGATTGCACAGAATAAAACCAAATCCTTATGCTGAAAGTACTCAAAAACCCCAACTTGGTGTCAGCTTAACAACTGTACAAAAAAAGTCTCATGAACTAAATTAATGCAGACTACCATAAACTGAACCTAATTCACAATAAATGGCATTAAAGTTTGTGGGGTTTTGGGGGGGCAGGGTGGAGTTAAAGTGTTATTTTCATTTGAGGTAGAAGGTCTTCTCTCTGCAGACCTTATTCAGACTTAATCACACATCAAACTAAAATCCAGCCTTGCTTTTTTAAAAACATATTTTCTCGTTCCGTAATAGACAGACTAACAAAAATTAAGAATCATAAGAAAACACTAAATGAATGAGAAATTAATTTTTAGTTTTATGATTCTCCTGTGTTACTTCTCCCTTTTCTCTCAAGAATCCACTGACCGCTCAGGAACAGAGACCACTGTACTCAGTTTTGCTTTACACATCCCTGCCTTATACACAACTTCATGCCCTGAGCTGGCAGTAAAAAAATCTTTGATGTGTGAAAAATCCAGGTATTTAGGACAAAACTTAAGACAGGGCAAGCAATACCTTCAGTCTGCTTGGTATTAATTCTTTTCTATTGAAAAATATCTCTATGCAATAGGGCCAAACAAATTGTTTATGTAAGTGTATTTCAATGAAAATATGGTTTTGCAGAGATTGTTCTGAGGCATGCCATCTTATATAACTCATGTTTCTGGAAAAGGTGCCAGGCCCAAGGAGTTCATTGAAACATTCTGCTCCAAGCTTTCATCAGGAAGGTCTAAACCAGAGCTCCACCTCGGTGTGGCACAGCCCCACCCTGGGCCACCGTGCTGGCTCTCCGGGCAACCTACAGACCAGTTAGGTCACTTCAAGACTAGGAACAAGCTTCTCCCAGCAGCTTGTTACAAATGCAGACTCAAATGTTTTAATTACATGTTTAGCTTTCTATTTTTTTTTCTCTGATGACAGAAAAAAAAAGTAATTGTTGTAAGGAAGCTGAGATCTCCCCTCCGTGTTTGAATCAGGGAACTCCTTATTGCAATTCCATTGTTGGCTGTGCCATGGTTTAATTAATGCTAAAGTATCAGACCATTGAAATAATTACTAGAACACTAAATAGACTCTTATCTGGGGATGTATTTTATGTTAATTATGACCATCTGTTTAGAAATCCTATTTAGTACTATGAACATTCAGTGCCCTTTAAGTAACAGGATACTTGTACAAGATGTCCTTATCTCAGCGAGCTTTTCAATATTATGCAGCAATTTTCCCCCCAGATGAATTCCCATAGTAAGTGTAAAACACACCAAGCTGAAAGTTGAACCTGTCCCTTCAAAACCAAACTGCTGAGCTTACACTTTCAACACAAGCCAGAATATTCACATGTATTGGACAAATCAGATTTTCATCCAGCGTCTAGGAAAGCACAACCAAAGCTCCTGCAAGGATGAACTAAACGCTGTCATCTTTAATGTGATTGTTGTATATGTCTTTTAACCA
Organism: Grallaria varia; assembly: GCA_013396735.1. Classification (NCBI taxonomy): domain Eukaryota; kingdom Metazoa; phylum Chordata; class Aves; order Passeriformes; family Formicariidae; genus Grallaria; species Grallaria varia. The sequence goes on from VWZG01010746.1 coordinate 36,235, forward strand.
AGGAAATTCAAAAGCAAAACAAGTAAAAGCAAAACCAAACAGTGAACCAACATGCCTAGCAAGGTTTTTGACTGCTCTATAAAGAATCCCACCATTTCCTTTAGCCCATCTGCTTCCCTACCCAAACAGCAGGACAAGGGATGCACTGAGCTGCAAAGCCTCGCAGTTAACGCTCTGCTTAAAGCTTTTTGCAGCATTACCAGCAACATTAAGATACCAACACCAATGCTGCTGTTGACCTAGGACTGATAGCAATGTTTTTTCACCCATCTGACTGCAGGACACAGGCAACAGCACAAACTACAACACTCTGGGCAGCGTGTGACTGGCATGACTCACACAGGGAAAAGTTTAAGCAGAGGTTGGTACAGGGAGAGCTGAAGTGCTGGTATGTCACTAACAAGCTGCTAATAAACAGGCTCCATGTCCACACTGCTCACTAATTATCTCAAATGCAGGGATCTCTGCTCTGAGACAGTACCCAGGTTCAGTTTCCACAGGTACTTCAGAGACTCACAAGAAGCCTCCACTTCCCTGTTTACAAGCTTTCAAAAATACAGTTGCTTTCCTGACCAGCATAGAAACGAACACAACAGATTCTCCAAGTGTGCACCACCAGGTTTCAAAGACTTATCTCTGGGTGTTTAATCACCCCAAACCACAGATTCTACTAAACATGTGTTGACCTTCAGATTTCTTGACAGGAAAAAAACTTAATTAAATCAGCAAACAGCTGGGAAAAACTCTTGACTCCCCAAACTTCATGAAGCCACAGGGGGAGGAATCTCCATAGCCTGTTGAGCTGCCAGCTCTCCTGCCATTCTCACACCCTAGTGTGTTAGGAAAACAGTCTCACATCTCCTAATTACTATGTCAACTTCTACAAAAGCATAAGCCAAATGTTTAACAGATTCTTGCTCCTTGTCAGAAACAATGTATTTCAGGGATGTCCTCCTGAAGAACAATTTACTCTGGTACTCTAAACTGAGTAAACACAAGGAGAGCAAGAAGAAGGTAAATTAGAAATCACTCGCATTTTGTTTTTAACAGGCAGGACACTCGGTTATAATAATTAACCTCGGTGTGTTCATTCTGGCAGATGTGCTCTCCGTCTCTACACATACACAGGGCTTCTCTTCCCTGACAGAGTAGAAGGACCCTGCAAAAAACATCCCAAACTGACACAGAAACTGATCAAACATACAAGGCAAACAGTTCTGAATAAAGATCATTACACAGTGAAGTTACAGTAAGTTTTACAGTACTACTGTCAGAAGTAATAGTTTAGATGACAAACTGAGAAACGTACAAGCCTAAGTTCAGACATTATGTAATGGTAACAACCAGTACAGCTCAGTAATTTTGTGTTTCTAATACAGTAGTATTTTCCCACTGCAGTTATGGCTGCAATGGAACACAGTAACCACGAGTTTCTCATTTTAGAACAGAATATTTGGTGAAATTGAAAGGTGGCATGGAAGGGGAGATAGGTGAAACCTCAAAACCTTCCTCAAACAGCTGACCATTTACAGATGACAGAAGCTCCAAGATTATTTTACAGTATCTTTTAGTGACCTAATCCCATGACATTCTCTACAGCTAAACTAAGCCATTGTGCTTACCCAACCACCTCTGGACATGATAAGCATCACTTAATTCTGATTTCCAGATGATACCAAGATTAGATGAGCAGGGTGTTCTGTTAGTCTGTTCCTCTCCCACATTGCTCAGTCAGGGCATTTGCCAAAATGCGAGATAGGCAAGTTCCATCCAGAGGAAGGGTTGGAGGCTTAACACGATTCCCCACAGCGCCAGCCTCGCAGCCCCACGTCAGCTCTGCCCTGCTCAGGGCCCTCGTGGGCCACGGCCAAAGGGCACAGGAATAAGCAGAACTTGGATGAGAAGGGGACATGGAATAACAGTCAGTGCTGAACAAAGGGAAGTCGTGTCTGTGGATGAAGGAAAATCTCGGAAACCTTGTGAAATTATGTGGCATTTTCACAGCTGAGGTTATATTGCAGTTTTACTGCAGATTTAAGCCTAAATCTTAGAATTCCACTGATTTTTAATCACTAAATTAAAGAGTCCTTGATACTAACTTGCTCTCAATGCTAGAGATCATGGTATTTCCTTTTTTAAAGAGATCTCCATTAAAATTTTTCATTTATGCAGATTAATGGTCTGTTTGCACTACAAGAAGGCAGTTTTTCCAAGCTTTCCTTTCTAAGTTATGTATCTCTGAAAGCATTCTGGCTGGATCAAAAACTTAAATGTCCATGTAATCATATTACCACTGTGAAATAATTGTCTGGAAGGGCTAGAATCTTTTCATCATTTCTCTTCAACAGCCATCATCTATAGACCTAAAAAGTAGCTTCTTTAAAGGCTTAGGAAAGCGCCATCCCTGTAACAGCTTTGCATCATTCAGCTATGATGACTTGAAATTAAAATAAATCCTCTTCAAAGAGCAAACTTACTTATTTCTATACTCCATAATATCTGTCCCATGTGAATCTCTTTATATATATAATTTGCACGTGATATAAAGTCTTTAATGACCATTAAATATAGGATTTCAATTTTTTCACAGAACATTAATGCTACTGGGAGAACCCACAGCCCAATTCAAATTCCAGAAAAGTTACCACGAGAAAGCTTGGGGACATACTGTAGATTATCTCAAGTTGGAAGGGACATATAAGGATCATCATGTCCAACTCTACTTCTCTCAGGAGTATCTGACACTGAACCATAAAACCAAGAGCACCGTCCAGATGTTCCTGGAGCTCTGGCAGCCTTGGGGCCGTGCCCACTGCCCTGGGGAGCCTGGGCAGTGCCCACCACCCTCTGGGGGAAGAACCTTTTCCCAATATCCGATCTGAATTTCCCTGACACAGCTTCATTCCATTCCCTTGTCCTGAATAAATATTTGAATACATATACATGTAACCAGACTATGTCTTGCCAAAATGCCCATGGGATGCTTCAGTTGTTATCTGCTTAAAAAAATCTAAGCTTGGATCCCTTCTCTGTCTTCTTAAAACATGTGGCAAAAGCAATTCCTATGAAAAGGGGTACAATTCGCTAATATAATTTTAAGCTTGTGGCTGCTCAGCAACTGCCAAAGTTCACCCAGTTCAGAGGTCACTCCCCCCAAACCAACCCCCGAGTCAGTGTACCCTCAGCAGTTCACACCTGCTCCTCCCTGCTCAAGTGTTGCCACCAGAAATCCTGTTACTCGATTTCAAAAGTTTCTTACTTGTGTAATTTTTTCTTGTGTCACTGAAAGGAGAGTCTGTCCTTGCCACCACCCTGACACAAATTCATCTCCTGTAACAGTATTGACTACTGAGGACTAACTGAAGGGCAAATAAATGAAAAATTTTTTTTGCCACCAGGATCAGCTGAACTCCCTCTGAATGCAGAGAAAGGGAATCTATTTCTACGCAGATCTATTTTGACACAGTTACTTCAAGAAGAGATACGCTGCAGAATTTGTTACTCTTCACCAATACTTTCACAGAACAAGGACTCCCATGTACAGTTCAGTTCCTCAAGCTTTTTGGTTAATTTTAAACCCATGAACTTCATACTTAAACTGTACATTTTATGAAAGAGAAATTCTGTACTGTAACATTTTCCCAGTAATCTTAATGCAATGCTAATTCCATTTAGAGATGTAGGCAAGAAAACAGAGGGCTCCATAGGAGCTGGGAAGCCTATTTAAAGGTCGTACAGTTTGGATTAATATGCCCATGGATATAATTTTTTTTCCTTTCCTTAGGGTTGTCCTGTCAGCAAGGAGAGACCCTTTCCGTTTATCCATTAAGGGTATACAAAATACTACCAAATGAAACTTAACATGCTCCTAACAAATGCGACTGTTATCCTCTACATATTGTAAATACCTTATCTATTGTAAATCAACAAAGCCTTAAATAAACGAGATCAGCACCCAAGTCTAGGAGTTCACTTTGGGATACCTCAACCACTGACACCAAAATTTGTTGGATATTAGTATTTCTGGGAGAAATGGCCACAACCTCACGCCAGACAGGAATATGAGCTAATAAGAAACCTTTTCTTGGGGAAAGTTTTGCTTAAGTTGTAGAAACAAGAAAAATTTCATTAAAAAGGCACAAAGGTCTTGGGAAAGCACTTCATTACAAAAAATAAGAATTCAGTCTTTCACGGAGTAATACTTAAACCAGCAACACAAGCTTCAGTTTCTAGTATTTCCACAGCTGTTTAGCACAGACCAAAGGTCAGTGTTTTGATTCAGAAGATTCAGAGTTGTACTGGTTGGTTCTCAGTTAAAATGAGAACATTTTTTCTGCCACAATTACAAGTTCAGACCCTTGCAATACCACAGGCCGTTTTTAACCATAGTTTTAGCATTCTGATGCAGCTGTAATGGCCATGAGAGAAAAGAGTAGCTACAGGAATTACAATTAAACCCAAACAAAATCCTAAGTTTGCATGGAAGTGAAACAGGCCTAGACCAGAAACTGCCCTGGGTGCCTGCCTAAACTTTGTCGTTATTTTCTCTCATCCCAGGTCCATCCCCTGCTGAACCCTGGCTGAGCTGAATCCTCATCACTGTCCCCCCACTCTGCCCTTGCTGTGCTTTGTGCTGACTTCCACACTGAACCGGACACCCTCAGAGCACCTCGAGCACAACCGGGACACGCTTTTCCTGCCCCGTTGTTTTGTTGGGCTTTCTAAGGCGCTCCAGCCGTGACACGGTGCCCGCAGCCTCCGGGGCTGTCCCCCTCGAAAGCACAGCTCCCCGAGTGTCCCCCACCGGGAACGGGCACGGGCCGGGCTCGG
>VWZG01010746.1:41608-52498 GCA_013396735.1 Grallaria varia
GGGAGCGCCGCCTCAGCCGCTGGCGCCCCCTGGCGGAGCGCCTCGCTCGGCGCCGCCTCAGCCGCTCTTCGGCCGCTGCTGCGGGTTATTTATGGCGCTTTTTAATTTTTAATCAATAACTTTATTATCGCTGGCGCTCAGAAGGATGGGGGGAGTGCAGGCGGGCTCTGGCGCAGTCGTTTGTCCCGGCCCACCGAAGAGGCGGGGGCGGGNAGGGGCGTTGTGAGGGGCGGCGTTCACGGCACAAGCGAATCACACGGACCCCCCTGAAGGACAGAAAAACGTGTTACTAAATGACTGCCACTGGAACACCGCGTTTTGTTCACAACACCTCGTTTACTCACCACAGCAAAGCCAAGATGCTTTGAGGTACGCGCAGAATTGTTAACGGAGATAAGAAGAAAGGAGATGTATTTCTGAAACAATATTGTGTTTGCGTTTCGTTTATTGTGTTATGACAGGACATGGTTACATGTAGGGACAGGGAAAAGGAAACACCTTTGATGTGAACATGTGCATAAGACCAGAGTTTGTTCACAAAGGTTACTGGGACACTGCAGCCACTGAACAGAACATGCTGGTGGCCTGTCACACAACACAGCTCCCTCTCATGTTTACATGCATGACCAAAATAACTCGCAATCTGCTCCCACAGAAGAGGCGCCTCAAAAGGTCAGCCTCTGTTTCCCCTGTGGCACACAGGGAGGTGCCCATGAGGGAAATGCCCACTCGTGCACCTGACCATGCCTGTAACAGGACAGTGCATGGCAGACACAGCACACAGTGCCTCACAGAGTTGATCAGCAAAACCCCAAACAGTGGCTGGTGCACTCACAGACACAGGGAAGGGAAGCAAAACCTGTGAACCGACATTAAAAACTACTGTCTTGGATTTTAGTACCAGCCAGACTCTGGAGCACTTGGGCCAGACTTCAGGACTCAGAGCAAGAACTTGTAACAGCACTTTTGAAACTGAAGGAAAGTGTGATACAGACAGGAGTAAGAACTACTGCTTTTTGCTAACTGTAAGTACCATTTTCTCATATTAACAACTGACTTGACTCTTTATTCATATCACATTAAGTGTAAGAAACATGTACCAGTCAAAGACACGTTCAGGATACAGACTCTGCATCACAGAGCTCTCGATGCTCATGATGAAACCAAAATGACCTTTGACAAAGCACAAACACACCTATTCAAACACACATCCTTACTGTGTTACCGTGTCACAGAATCAGAGCATGAGACCTCTATGTCTAAGCCATTGCTAATTTTCAAAATGAATGTTAGAACTGTGGTTAGCCAACAGCACACAGCTGAATTTCACAGGAGTGTATGTATCTAAGACCTGTGAAAAATGAAGGCAAATGTTACAACTCAATAAACAGGACTAAACTTAATCAAAATTACTCAAATACAGGTGCAAAACACTGGTATGACAGAGAAAAGCCCACTATTAGGAGAAAGTTATAGAAATTCAAAACTTAATAAAACTAAAAGCAAGTAATTCTCATGAGACTATCCAGTTATAAATGAACTGCAAGGCAATACTGTTTGTTTCTTTCTCTTTTACCAATTCTCTATTTGCAAGAGGAGATTTGAAAGCTTCCTTGTAAGGAAATTTTTGTTGTGTGTCCATTCTTACACATCACAGACTTAACTATGAAAGCACACCTTCTTTCTGCTGAAAAATTACCAAAGTTTGGGCAAGGAGAGATGGTTTCACCATAAATGATCCATGAACTGGATGGGAACGACTGACTCGCTGAATAAACACAAATGTCCCCTTTTCTCAGCTGTTATTGCCAACACCATGGCTCAGGCTTCAGTTTATTGCAGTATCAGTAGTAGTTTGAATGTCAGCAGTGCCTGCCCTTGAAACTAGGAACGTAAAACATCACTGAAGGGATCAGAATATGCTCAGAATAATAGAAGCATGAAATAATTTCTCATCATTTGCAGTTTACTTTCAACTAGGAAACACTTTTTTTTTCACTGACAGAAAGAGTAACCTTAAGTGAACAGGCAGCTTTGCTGCTCCAAGGCCTGTCTTGGATCACCAGTCACCTGTTTGTGCTTCTCTCCATTACATGGGGATCAGGAGCTGGAATTGCATTTAAAATTTCACTATCCAGGAGCTTTCTGTGGAGTCTGACCCCACAGCTATCAATCATAGTCTATTTTAACTTTTGTAATAGCGTTCAGGTTTGGTTTTTCGCTGCTGCTCCTCCCATGAACAGAAGTCAAATGCTTTTTGAGAGCAGACTTGTGTTTGAAGTCCATGTCACAGCAGTGGCACTTGTAGGGCCTGTCCCCACTGTGGATGTTGAGGTGGTCCTGCAGTGTGCTCTTGGCAGTGAAGGTTTTCAGGCACACCATGCACTGGAAGGGCCGGATCCCCATGTGCCCCCGGATATGTCTGTTGAGATTCTTTTTTTGTGTAAATGTTTTTCCACACTGCAAACACAGGAAGAGTTTGTGCATTTTGAGATGTCTGAGATAGTTCTCGAGGTGCAGAAACCCCCTCGGGCACTTCGGACACTGGTGCCGCCACGAGCTGCCAGAATCCTCCAGGCTCTGGAATGCATTCACCCCACTGGAAGTTCCTTCTGGATTTTCACTGACAAAAGCCTGAAAGTGGTTTCCTGACATTTCTGTATTTCTGCTTTCAACTGTAGAATTTATCAATGAGTGCTGGGTTTCTGGGAAATACAAATTTGTTTTAGAGGAAGTGCAAGGCTGAGGAAAATGATCATTTTCTACACTGGGTACATTCACGGAATCCATTCGGAAGATACAGATTTCATCATCCTTATACCCGATTTCCACTGTGGATATTTCTGGGGATTTTGTGTCCTTCCTTTCCGACACCAAGCTCTGTGCCACAGGCTGTGGGCCATCCCCCTCCTCCTGCTTCACGGGGTATTCTTCATTCTCTGGGCTGTCTTCAGCGATCTCAATTATTTCACAATCTTTATCTAAAGCCTCATCCCCATTCCTCAGTTCAGCGTCTGAGGAGTGGCACCCCTCTGCAGCCTGGGCACCGCTCTCCACGGAAGCGTCGACCTCCAAGTACTTGGACAAAGCCTCAGTGCACTTCTCCACGATGTGAACCATCTGCAGGTAACTCGCGGCCGTGAGGTACTTCAGCAGCTCCTTCTTCTTGACTTCCAGCGCGCCCGTGTAGCAGGACAGCAGCAGCTTCCTGCCCACCTCGGCGCTCTGCAGGATGGTGATCCGCACCTGCCGGGACTGGTTGAGCAGGAACTGATCCCGCATGAAGGTGGAGCAGGCGGCGAAGATCACCTTGTGCCCGTGGAACTCCGTGTCGTTGATGTAGATGGACACGTCGCAAAAGAGGTTCTGCTGCCGCAGGAGGTTCATCTTCTGCAGCACGGCATCGCCCTGCTGCTCGAACTGGAAGTGGCTCACCGCCCGGAGCCCGCAGCCCTGCGCGATCCCCGCCGCTGCCGCAGCGCCCCGGAACCGCTTCGCCGCCCGCCCCTTCCGCCCTGCCGCCCGCCCCCGGAGCGCCGTGCCCGCGCTGGAAAGGAGAGGCGGCGGCACACAGAGTTAGCAGCACGTTTATTAGAACACTTGGCACTGCTACAGCGGCTGCCGCCGGGGACACCGCGCCGGCACCGCGGCCGGCAGAGGTAGCGACGTGTCGGCCCCCGTGAGGCATCCCAGGGGCAGCGGCCGGGGCTCCTCCTCGCCACCAGCCGGGAGAGCGGAGAACCGCCGGCCCGAACGCCGCCGAGATGAGCTGCTGGCAGCTCCCCGGCCACAGAACACCGCCCGGCAGCCGCCGACCCGCCTGCTTTGGTTATCACACGTAGTGTAAGACTTTTGCCCAGTCACTGAAGAGGTAGCTAATGCTCAGTCCATCGATTATACAATCTCAAAGGAAAAATGTCCTTCCGTCCTGCCTTCTCACCCCTTGCCAAGTCAGGAGGCACCACTGTTTCCCTCTCTTTGTTTTTAAAAATCAACATTTAATCTGACTTTATAATTTCTCAACAGTTTCGGTTTGTATCACATTTTGACTCTCCCTCCTTGCCTTTACTCCTCCTAATGCCTCCAGAACCAAGATCAGCTCCACACAATTTTTCAGTTATTTCAACAAAAGTTCAGCGGCAGCTAAGTTTTGCCAAAAAACTAGGGGAGAAAAAGACTGACACTTTAATTTTTTCAGTAACAAACTTGCAAAACCTGTCTTCTAAAAGAAAAATAAATTAAGGAAACACTAGTCCCTGATCTATGCAGGAGGCTGTGCAGCTGCAGCAGATGCTGCAGGAACACGTGCTACACAAGCTACCACCACTCAGAGAAGTGGCAAGCCCAAACCTCTGGCAAATCTAAGAGTTCTAAGAATTCCTTCTTCTATATAAAATAAATAAATAAGTAAAATGCCAACATAAAAAAATCCTAATATATTGAGGAGTTATTAAAATATTTTTGTAATAGACTTCAGTTGTTTTTAGGATATGCAGGAAGTTGTACAGCACATTTAGTTGTGAGACTATCCACTTACCAGCAAATAGTATTCTACACAGTAACACACAGATTATGATAACTGCCATGGTTCTCATCTGAATATGCAGCATCAGTAGCAACAACCAATGGACCTAGTCTTTCACTACTCAGGACATTGCAATGAAGACAACATTTTACATACGTGGACAATTAAGTTCATCTTATTCTATATCCGAGCTGCCTCTGTGTTCCATTTCTAGTCATTCTTACTTCATTTAAATCTGTAATTCAAAGAAGAAGCATTAGCCAGATTTTTTTTTTCTAGTACCTCTTCTATACTCTTGTCTTTCCATATAGGGGCAAATCTTAGATGAACTCTATCACCAGTGCCCTTAGATCTCTAGTGTTTCTGGAGTCATGCAGCCATCTCCTGCATAAATGTTTTGGTCTGCACCCTTTTGCCAGGCTGAAAGCACAGACCTTATTAGAAGTCACTTTTGATCCAACAGATGTGTCCATTTTCACGGAACAAAGTCTTCTGCATTTCTGCTTTTTCCAAATGACCACAGCAGCCTTTAACTGAACAACCAGCAGTCTCGGCCTTCTTGGATGTTCAAACGACCAAGCACATGGTGGATGGAAAACCTATATATCTTGACCAAATAATTTTTTGTTGTTTTTTTAGGAAACCCCGTGTCTCTTCATATCAGCTTCAGGTCACCCACAACTACTTCAACAAGCTGTATTTTCCTTACAGTAACATTACAGCTTCATAATTCCACAAAAACCCCAAAACTTCCCAGGTAGACAAAACTTTCAATACTGTCCATTTTGCTGCCGCTTTTTCTAGCATTTGTACAGTTTTATTCCTTTCTCTGGCAGAAGACCACTTTCTTTTTCATGTTCATATTCATATTGGGTTGGATTGTTCACTAGTACCTTCCAGCACGCTGACCCGGCTCCGCAAACTCTTGTGCTCCGTGTCTATCTTCACCTTGACATTAGTGCTCTAATTTTTTCCATATAGTAAATATTATCCAAATGTTTGAACAATACAAAAGATTCTGCCTGAAGACAGGATGCAAGTGTCAGATGCAACTGTCACGGTCAAATTTAGCTCAAAACAATTCTGAAAGCAGGTGGCTTTAAGAGGAAAACCAGTTCTTCCCATGCAAATCTATTTTCTGTCCTAGGAACCTGAACAATAATTTTTAAAATCATCAAATGGTTAGAGTTTAGGCCTGAATATATTTGCTACAACTTGAAAGATGAATGCCCTGATGCCATTTCCATTGCTTACTTCATAGCTGTCCATGTAAGAGTTCATGTAACAGTCAAGTACAGTAGTTCAAGAACTCAATTGCAAAAACCGATTCACAGAATCACCTTCCTTATCTACTTCAAAGTATGTGGATTTCTGAAAACATTCTGCAACATCAACACATTTTATCGTCCATCAGTGTACTGTCTGTGTAAGGAAATCCTGGCTTCTACACACACAGAACTGAAGAGCAAGACCAACTTCTGATAATGACACACAAAACACTTTTTGCTCGAACACACCTTTGGTCATACCTGTTTAGCATTTTTAACCATACAATAGCAGCCTTTCATCCCCACCCCTCATTCAAACACACCAGCAGTGCTATGTTTAGGCAGGAAGCATAATCTCAGCGTCATGGCAAACCTTGTGGAAAAGAGCTGCATTGGAAGAAATACTTATTCCAAACACAAACAGCAGTTCTCTGCCGAGGATCAGCCATTTGATTATTAGTCTATGCTACACTTCAGTGTACTAAGAGTGCTGTTCTACTGGGAATGGTGTGCCTCAGATATGTTAAACTTCTTTCAGCCTGACTGGGATGCGGATAATTCCACGGCACTTTTGAGATGCAATACAGTATAATCCCAGAATCCCAATGAACATGCCATTCCCGCTACATTGGATGTTTAAGGCGGTATACAAGAGGTATTGCTGAGTACAGTCAATAGCTGATATATTAACCTACAGAAATTGTGCTACCTATACCCCATCCTAGGTTCTGTAAAACATTAACGGTCACAAACTATGCAGGTAACTTCAAAAAATGTCCAAGAAATCAAAAAACTTAATGTTGTTTGAGTTCTTATAGCAGGTATTTCTGTTTCAAGTTAAACTGACATGTGGCCCTTATTAGACATTGAGGAGGGACATACAAGAACTAAGGGGGAAAAAAAGGCCAAAAAAAGGCATGGAGTCATTATAAATTGCAGCTTTAAAAACAGATTCTTTTCACAGTGTCAAAAAGCAGTATTTCTCCACTCCAGCTTTGCTCGAAACCCAACAGCTGTTGTGGTTTGTGATGCAAAACTTATGGAAGATTGATGATAATTTTTAGCTTTGAAGTGTTTAGCTTGTCTCAGTACATGCACTGGTAAGTGCCCTTTAAAAATCCCAGGTATGCCAGCGTAAGAAATAGGTCATATTTGCACTCCAGGCACCAGTCTCTCACATTCCAGAGCTGCAGTTTATCCTCAGTTTGAACAGCTCTATGCAATGATCAGCTAACCCTGCCAAATCACTTAGGGTTTCATCTTTTCATAATGCTTGTCGAGGTTAAAAACCCTGAGAGTTTTTAAGAGAGCATTGATTGGCAGCAGAAGTTTCTTGAAATAAGTTTAGAAAGGGCAAAAAAGTGACACAAAAATACTTCATTTTAACTGTAGGAGTCTAGGGGTAAGATCAGAGAAAGGTAATTTTAAGAGGTAAGTTTAAATTTAAGTATATGGAGTGTTTTCAGTTATCCAGTGCTTTTTATAAAAAAAAGTTGGGTTGTCTCAAACTTGTCCTCCTTGCTCTTTCCTCCATCTGCCCAGACACAGAGGCCTCTAACTGTACAGCAGATGGTTTACTTGCAGCCCACAGCAACAGTCTTTCAAAAAGGCGTTAGTCTTGAGTCTCCTAATCAGAGAGAAATGAAACAATTAACCCCATAATCCACAGTAGAGACACAGACAGAAACCTGAAGGAGGATTGCTATTCACAGAAAATATCAAGTAAGACCAAGAACGATGGCTGAAGACCTGCCAGGTTTTGCAATCCAACCATCCGTAGCCTTTTGGGGCACACCACCAGTTTAGGGAAGAACCCAAACCAACGGTTTGCTCCTCTCAGTCACAATCCCTGCACAGGCAGGTTTTAATTGCTTAATTGACGCAGGTACTATCGTTTCTTAAACTGAGCACAGCCTGAGGCAGCTTCCCTGCATCCAGTACCTGGCTGGCATCAGCCTGCTGACAGACCTTACTGTCTGTAGCAGCACTACATGTGAACGAATCGAAGTCCACCGTTATGTCTTGCACGTTCCTCTCATTGGCATTGTCAAAGCTATTTTTACCGTGCAGCTGTTTAAGGTGTTTCCTCAGAACCGGTTTATGCGCGAAAACCATGTCACAGTAGTTGCACTTATGGGGCTTGTCCCCACTGTGCAGGTTGAGGTGGTCCTGTAAGGAACATTTCTGAGAGAACGTTTTCCCACAGATCTTACACTGGAATGGTTTGATGCCTGCGTGCACCCTCATGTGCCGGTGGAGGTTGCCCTTCTGAGTGAACGTCTTGCCACAGAGCAGACACATAAATAGTTTATGCATCTTTAAGTGATTAGCATAGTTTTCCAGATGCCGAAATACTCTTGTGCACTTTGGACACTGGTGGTGCCACTGGAGGCCTTTATCTATCCCTCGGTTGTTAGGCCCAAACATATCTTTAGAGGCCAGAACGATGTTATCGCTGCCAGCATAGGAAAGGGCGTAGTTGTGCAGGTGATTTTGCTCTATCTCACTTGCTCTGTTTTCAACAGTGGAATTGATAACAAAGTGTTGAGGCTCTGAGGAATGCAGTGCAGTTTGTTCAGAGGAAATAAACTGGTTCTGATCCTTCTTATTCCTAACTTCTGTTACGTCCCCAATGGACTCCACCTTGATGATCTGAATATCACTATCCTCCATGTCCATGCTGTCTTCTGAAGGCTGAATACAAGGCGAGTCTTGCTGCACAGAGTCGTCATCTCCCTGATGTTCCTTCAGCTCTGAGGAGTCGCTCTGCTGCTCGCACTCTTTGCTCTCCAGTGGCTGCTTCGGTTTGATGAACTTCCAGAGGGCCTGGGTACAGCGTTCCACGATGTGGCTCATCTGCAGGAAGCTCGCGGCCGTCAGGTAGTTCACCAGCTCCATTTCAGGGAACTCCAGAATGCCACTGTAGCAGGAGAGAAGCAGCTGCCTCCCCACTTCTGAGCTCTGCAGAATAGAGATTTTTACATCTCTGGAGTCGTTCAGTAAGAACTGATCTCTTAAAAAGGGAGAGCCAGCAGCAAAGACAATTTTGTGCCCGTGAACTTCAATATCATCTATATGGACCACAACATCACAAAATTTGTTTTCTTCCCTCAGTTTGTTCATTTTCTGTAACATCGAATCTCCATAGTTGTCAAACTTGAAGTGAAGAATATCTGACCTTTCTGACATTTTGGCACACCTAAGGAAAAGAAGCAAGAAAAAGAACAGTAAGAACTTTATTGTTTTCTAAAAGGCAGGTTAGAAGGATTTAAAGTAATAACATAAAGTGGATGTTTATCAGATGTATTTCTTAGATACACACTTAAGTCCATTACAAATTTCAAAATATCAAGTTTCTATCTTGCCTTACAATAACTTTCACATGTTTTTGATTTAATGAAGTCTGGATACAAAGAAGAGGTGCTAGAAAACCTCCTGAAGCAGTATCCTAAATACTTAAGATGTTTTCCACACTACTTGTCTGGAATTTAAAGGGAAACCATGAATTTTTAGCAAGCTTTTTGATACTCGCAGCACTGGGTTTAACACATCATTTTAGACTGTCTTTTGAGTTTTTCTGTGGGGATTGGTTTGCTGGGTGTTGGTTTGGTTTAAGATCACAGAAAAAAACGTTCAGTATGGCCCCTTCTAGGCTCCCTGTTTTCAATATCTGGGGAATAAAGGAAGTCTTATTTGTTTTTTTTCTTTGGAAGATCACTTCACTAGGAAGATTGTTCTTGTTTGATAGTACTTGGAATGAAGAACAGTGAATCTTCCATAAAACAAGTACCCCTATTTTGTCTTTAAACAGTTCTTTTGAGAATTTATAAGACTATACTGATTCTAGATGAAACACCAGGATTGCAGGAAGTGAAGAAATCACGGGAGGCTAAATGATGCAAGATTTGGTGAGATAAAATTACAAAACAAAGCAAAACTTACACCTCCCAACTATTACAAACACCACATAAAGCTGGAAAGGAAGCTTTGAAGTTTACAGATAAAAGCAGATACTGCTCTCTTGGGGCATGAAGTATCAGCTGGGTGTACACACAGGAATGGCATCGTGCCCAAAGAAAAGCATGAACACACAAGACAAGGTTTCAAAGGAGAAATTTTTAGAAGCATCTATCAATAATCAAGAGTTGTTTCAGTTTGCAGCTCAGACATCATTCGGAGATGGGATCTCCTTCCTGCTGGAGCTCATCAAGTCTACTTTCCAGTGTACGGAATGCAAAAATTAGGAAAGGATTTCAGAGACCTTCAAAAACAAGGGGCTGTGGAAAGTTCGGAACCAGGGGGAGCATCTTACTGCAGTACAACCAGTTCTGCTGAATCTGCAGAGAGCAGAGCTGCCAGTCCCTCAGTCATCCTGCCTTGAGTGCTGCCTGACTCAGCCCCACTTCTGGGGCAGAATGCCTCATCTGAAGGGGCAAACAGCCTTTGGCAAATATAAACAATAGCAAATGATCATCCTGAAGTATCTTTTGTGAATTTCAGGCACTATCAAACTGGTTTTGTATATTCTCTGGAAAGTGAAGGGAGTCTAGTTGTGAGCCTGTTTTTTCCACCTTGGGGTACTACAACATGAATGCAGTTAAAGTATCCACGCCAAAGCAATGTTATCTGGTGCTGTTGACCAGCCACGGCTATTGCAGCCACTCAGCCTGTCCCCGGCAGATTGCAAGAGTCACATCACGAGAAACTGAACAGTTGTGACTTGCCCTGGCCCACGTTAAGTTTGCGCCACTGCTGAGCATCAAACCAAGCCCCGACCCCTCCTCGGGAGGGTGGGAGCCAGGGCAGGCTGCCGGCCGGCCGGGCAGCGCTCCCCGCTGCAAGCACGTGCTTCCTCGGCCTTTACCGACTGCGGCGACACCGGCTGCCCGCGGAACCGCCCGCGGACCGGCAAAGGGCCGTGCCGGCCCCGCTCGGCCGGAGCCCGCGGCTTTCCCGAGCGGTGCCCAAACGCGGTGCCCTCTGCGGGGGTGCGCGCCGGGCCGCGGGGAAGGGGCAGTACCTGTAGCGCCGGGCCGCGTCCCCGCGCTGGCACCCGCGGCCGCTCCGACCTCCGGCTACGGACCTAGAGAGGGGAGG
>VWZG01010746.1:52998-83522 GCA_013396735.1 Grallaria varia
GGTCCCCCCCGCCTCCCGTCCCATCCCGGCCCCCGCTGTCCCTCCCTGCGGCCCGCCCGTCTCGGTTGTCGCCTGTTGCTTCCAGGTGGATCCCAACATGTGGCATTTCGTTGCGGGCACACATCTTTGCCTGGTTTAGGTACCGTAACCCCAGTCGTTCTCTCGTTTTTTTTCCCTTTCTGTTGTCAAGGACGTGTTTGTTTCAGTTAAAACGTCCCCAGAAGATAATTTTTAAGGGCTTGACTCTGTCAGTTAGGGGTGAAAATGAAATATAAACAGTCTGTGCTAAGTTGGTTTAAAAACACTCATAAGCAAAAATTAAGTGGAAATCGAACTGCTGGCAGTAAACTTTGTGGTTTATGTCTATGTAGTTTTGCCTGATGGAGGCATTTCAGGGGAGAGGGAGAAGGAGAAAAAGTACTCAGGAGAGGTTTGGAGAGAGAGAAACGATCATGTGAGAGGTTTGGAGAGGGAAAAAGTTGTTTATTTCCTGAATACAGCCTGGAGAACACATAGTGCATACCTGTGTTGTTACACACATACGTACCTATGCATATTGATGTACAGGTATGGCTTGAGCTATATTCCCAGTTTTGTTAAAGCACAGCTTGATGTTATTTCTGAGTCTTTTGGCTACTTAGGAGGGTCTGCTCACTGCTGGTTGACTTGCAGAAACCCTGTATTCTTTTTAAAGGCCTCTACTTACCATTAAAAGGTCGAGGACCCAAGCAAACTTATTTTTGTGTACACAGTAAACAAAATAACAAATGGAGCTTGGCATAAGGATTTCCTTTCTTTTCCCAGTGCTAAATGCAGGCAGTGTTTGTAGCACACACCGAATGTAACTCCTTTTTTCTCAGTTCTTTCACAGCATATTTTATAGTGCTGTGGTTGTCTGGTGAGTGTAACTCCCCGCTTATGTTTGAATGCTGATGAGAGAGCAGCTCCAGGAGCACAGAGAGAGCATCATCCCCGGGCGTTGTGTAGCTTCAGGGTGTGCTGTATTTATCCCTGCATTTATCCCGACCTCCAGCCCTTGCTGTGTCCTGCCTGTCCCATCTCCACAGGGCAGAGATGTGCCTGATGCTGGGGCAGCATCAGTTGCAGTGTGGGGATGAACCAACAGTTCACAGTCAATTCATTCCAGTGACATTCCTGTGCTGGGCCGGCTAAGGCAGTGTCAGCATTTCTTTTATAAACTGTGGTTTCCAGGACCAGCTGCATGTTTCTGGGATGGGGAATTTGCTTATTACAATTGCCTAAAATTGGAGTTTTGTCCCGTGAGCAGATAGTTCAAATTAAGATTGAAAACAAAACGATGTTGGCAATAGTTATGAGCCTGCTAAGGATTGTTAACAAAGATTGCATTAGCTTAACTGTTGTGTCTTGCCTGATGCCTGGTTTTGCATAGTGTCTCATCATTCCCTCAGCTTCCTGAGAGCTGTGAGGAGAGGGCTGAAACTGGACACAGCATTATCTCCAAGAAAGAGTATCTTTTCTCTTTCTGGCTCTTGAAATTAGTGGGAACATCTCTGCCTGTCAATGTGTCATAAAATGAACAGAAAAGTTAGAATTGTAGTTGTTATTTTTTATTAATTACTCCTTATCATCTTAAATCTGTATTTTCACATGCAGTATTCCTCTGGCTTTCCTGTTTCGTATTGAGTGCCTGGTTCTTCTTATTGCATTTGAGAGTGTGTGTTGCACAGGGGAGGTGGGTAAACATCAAACATGATTAAGCAGACTAATCATGTGAGAAGGAAAAGGTTGCTAGTGATTGATGCTGTATGCTGGGTTTTTTCCCAAAGCTGTGATAAAACACAGGTGGTGTGTTTGTACACAGGGAAAGTGAAACCTCAGCTCCTTCCCCGCGTGTCGATGTGATGTCACTTCTGCTCTTACATTGCTGCTGCTCAGACTGAGACACCTGCCATGACCACCTGTAACCACAGCGTTGTCCTGGAGCGTTTTCCAGGCTTGTTTCAGGACTTGCTGTGTATTTGTAAAACAAGTGTGCCATAGGTGAGTTGTACAGGTAAAAGATGAGCTGTCAAAGGCTGTGAGAGCTCCAGAGTGCTGGATTCTTTGTCACAGCACAGCTCTGCGAAGTGCACTGTAAAGCTTCTGAACTGTGCCACAAATTCCACTGTTCACCCACACTAAGATGCTAATGGTGAACACTCGGAAAGCGGAACTTTGTATGTTTAAATTGAACCACGCTGGATGTATTGTTAAGCTGTGCATAAATCCAGAGGAATAGAAACAGAAAATACGTTATATTTATGTATTTCAGTCACCTCAGTGTCTTTGCTGCATGCCATCTCCTTGTTTTCCATGGTTTTAACATGCTTTTACATCTATCTTCTAGCCCCCAAAATGTTAAAATAAGTTAATTTTACATGCCAGGCTCTCTGACTTCGCTTTTCAAGGCAACTTTTTGAATTATACTGTTCTTCAGTGATTTAGTGAATATTGCTGTATTGTTTTATGTCTGGTGCATTCTTCATCAGATAAACTGGAACTTTGTGGAGTCGCTTTAGGAACTGCAGCTGAAGTACAAAAGCTGAGAAAGATATGAATGGTGAAAAAAAATCCCATTTCCTATCTAGTTAGCATACCTGTTCTCCTGCTTATTCTCTTTTCTGCCTTGGAAACCCAGAACTTAAGTATGTTTTATGTTATATTTCACTGTAAATTCAATGCTAAGGGGGCTGCATCTGCTTTTGACTCAAAGGTCCAAAGTGTGGATTTTTCCAATCACCCTCTGGTTTTTGGGTGGTGGTGGGTGTTCTAAACACCAGAAAATGGGTGTCCCTTGGAAATGGAGTGAGACCGGCTATAGTTAGGAGTGTCTTGCTTCACTTGTCCTACATGTCTCAAGGTGGCATTAAAGCCTCAGTCTCTTACAGTGCTGTTAAATGGAAGGTTTTCTATAGGTTTATATATGCATATATACACTGTTTGCTTTAGGCTCTTTTAAATTCATTCTGGCAGTACTTAAAAGGAAAACTTTGATCACAAGTTGCAGACCAGGTGCCAAGTGTTTTGTAAAGGGTAAGAAAGTAAAGGATAGCTATTTTATAAATCTATGTGACTAATCTGAACTTTGATAGGTTTGTTTTTCAGTTGTTTGAGGTTTTAGCATATGAATGAGGTCTTTGCTGTTCCTTTCTTGAACAGAGAGAGGAAGGTGTTGTGTAACAACAGGGTGAAAGGGAATTGCACTGAGAATTAGAATTTTAAATAAAATTGAAAGCAGTGACCCAAGAGCCAGCTGTGTTGACTCTCTCATTTTGCAGCTTTTTCTAGTAGTCTGTTGTGTGAGGAGAGGTCACAACACCCATTTAATTATACAGGTGAGACATGAAAGAGGTTGGTACAGGTTTGCCTCTTCATATATGCTGTACTGAGACACTTGGTCTCCCGTGGAGCTGCAAAGACACCTTCAGGCAAATACTGCATGATAGTGGTGGAGTTTTGTGTCGGGAACTAAACTGTGCTGAACTGAAAAGCTCCTTTTTTTTGTTATGGTGAGGCAAACCGAAGTCTTTCCTTGTAAGGGATGAGACATTGGCTT
Source organism: Grallaria varia (assembly GCA_013396735.1). Taxonomy (NCBI): domain Eukaryota; kingdom Metazoa; phylum Chordata; class Aves; order Passeriformes; family Formicariidae; genus Grallaria; species Grallaria varia. The sequence continues at coordinate 56,576 of VWZG01010746.1, forward strand.
CTCCTGAGGAACATTAGAACTCGAGGTCTGTGCCTGGCCAGGGTCTTTCCCTGTCCCTCTGAGAGCAGAAAGCTTTGGTTCTGAGGTGGGTTGCAGCTACTGCTGGAGAGCACTGTCACTGCTGCTGTTTGTTCTTGAGCTTTGGTTCCAGAGGAGTCATAAGCCACACGTAATTGCTCTGCTGCTCTTTGATGTGTGCTGTTCTAGGCCAGTCTGTATTTTAATGAGCTCATAGGCATTTTGGTGGTGATCCTGCCACTGTGACTTTCCTGATCCAGGTAAAATGATCCATGTGGCCATAATCTGTATGGAACAAAGTGATAGCAAGGAATAGAGGAAATAAAATCCATGCAAAGCGAAGTGTGAGGGTATAGCTCTTTTTGTTGACTTCAGATGGTATTTTAGGACTACTTTTGCACCTTGCCTATTTGAGCATTAATCCAACGAACCTCTGTGGCTGCGTAATTGAGCTTTGCTTGCCGCTACACCACTAACAAACAAAAGCTTCCTACAGTTGCCTGCCCCGTTGTCCCCTTTCCTGTGCTTTCCTACCTGGTGTAAGTTCAGTGAGACTTTTACTCACTGTGAGGATGGCAGAGCTGGGCTCACCTTCTGCTGCAGTTCCGTGTTGGGACACTGCTGTGGGTTAGGCTGGGCCAGCTGTTCCCAAGATCCACGTGGGGTTTGTTTACACTGCAGAACAAGGAGCACTGAAAATCACGGGGTGCTTGTTATTGAATTGAAGGTGATGGGGGTGAAAGCTGTCAGCTTGAAAGACTTGGGGAAATAGGTGAAATTAGCACTTCAAGACAGACACACTATACCAAAATAAAGTGCTAAATTGATCCTTGCCTGGGTGATCATTACAGCTGCTTGTGATCAAAGCCTGCTCTTCTACTCCTGCTGTCTGTGTGGCAGATGGGTTTGCTCTGTTTGAATGAAAACAGTAAAGCCAAAGGGCTACTTAGTGTTTGAAGCATACTTTTAGTCTGTGTTTCAAGATATTTGGTTTAGGTGTTTTCAGTAATCTGTGTATTATATAGATGGTGCCATTGGGGATTTCTATAGAAATGCTTTGATATGAATTCTTTAAACAAAACATCTTTTAAAATAAGAACTATCTTTAAGGTATGTGTAAGTAACACCAAATAGACACATGAGTAAAACTTTTTCAAAATATCTAAATTTCTCAGCCAGTAATTCCCATTGAAATTCAGTGGATCTTAAAATGTTTTTGAAAAGGATATCTGAATACCTTATGTCCTTTTGAAAATGAAACCAAATAATCACAGGTATGTTGTCATTCATGGACAAACCACATCCATTCTTCCTCTTACTCTGCTTCAGTAGTCCAGGGAAATGTGTTTCAGGACCATGAAGTGACTCGATTGGTAGTCAGTTAAAAATAACCCAGAGAGGAAAAAAAAATTGTCCTCCTGGCAGCCTTCATGTTGTACTGGGGGGCTGTGGAGAGAAGGGCACGGGTAGAAATGAAAGCAGGCTTTGCTATTTCTGGTGCATTGTTCTTGGTTCAGGCCGGGGGGTGAGGAGCTATGCCCGTGGCTGTGCCAGGGCTCTCCCTGCTTTGGCTCTGCTGCTGGAAGCCAGGTTGGGACGGTGCTGCCAGGTTGGAAGGCAGAACTTGAGGCTGAAAAATCACTTCAGCTTGGTCGTGCTTGGGAGCTTCTAAAGACCCAAGCCATTGTGATAAGGGTATATTTGGGTTTCTGAGAAATTTAATCACCTCTTTTTATCACAGCAGTCTGTTTTGAGCCATGGATTCTGGGAATCTGTGCTATAGAGTTCAAGGTGTGCAGCTGAACTTCACCTTTTGTTCCTTTCTTCAAATGCCTCTCAGTGCCAGTTCCAGCTTTTTAAAATCCTCTGTTGGCTCTGCTTCTCAGTACTGATCCAGCCTACGCTGTTCTTCCTGCTTCTTGGAAGTCTTTGCTTTTATTACTCCTTACAGTAGAGAAGATTCAGCATAGATTCATAAAGTGCTGTATGTCCCAAGGTTTTAGAGTATCCTTATCACAAAACATCAAGAATTAGGTCAAACTCTCATTTTGGGGGAAAGGGATATAAGTGCAGCATACAGTGAGCTCTGATAGATAAAAAGCAGTTTTTGCATGAGCACAGGTGAAGGCAGATATTAACTGAAGAAAGCGGATGGATTTTATGGTCCTGGCCTTAGTTGTCATCAGGTGTAGTGTATGTTCCAAGGGCCTGTTTTGTGCAATGTGTAGAAAGTGGTACCTGACATAACCATGAAATGCTGCAAAAAGATTTATTAACTTCCCTTTGGTGAGCTGTGGAAACCAGTGCTGTAATAGCATGTACTGCTCAGCAAAATAAGGCAGGATTGGGAGTGTGCACTGACAGAGGACCTGGGACTTGCTTGTGCTGTCAGATGAGTTACTTTCCATAAATAGTCAGCAGGTTTCTGAATAGAAGCGTTTGAGCATTTTAGCATGAAGTTTTATATAAGTATTTTTATGATTTTTGTTTTTCAGGCATTTATAACATATTTAATCTCATTCATGAATCGAACTTCCTTTTTAAGTCATGGATGACAAGGCTTCTGTTGGAAAAATCAGTGTCTCTTCAGACTCGGTATCCACTCTTAACAGTGAAGATTTTGTCTTGGTTTCCAGGCAAGGGGATGAAACACCATCTACAAATAATGGTAGTGATGATGAAAAAACAGGACTTAAGGTAAGAATCAATAACCTGAGTTTGTTCCCTATTCTTCTAAATCAAACTAACCATAGTGAGCTTAAAGAGGGACTTCTTTGTTGTGGAAAACTTGTCAGAAGGGAGAACTTATTCAAGATTCAGTTTGGCCAGTAATTCCTGCATTGCTGATGTCAGGGGTGGTAATTAGGTTTTGAGTAAGAGCTCTCTCCATCACTACCTGTGGGTTTTTTCCCACTTTGCAGAATCCTCCATGAACTGCTTAGGATGAAAAGACTGTCAAGAACTTGGAACTGTGATTTTATCACAGCTTTCAGGTAGAAAGCAATATTAGCATACCTTGATTTGAGTGTATTTGTTAATTCAAAGATACATAAAAGTTTTCCCCAATGTGAAATGTTCTCTTTAAGGCTTAGAAGTGTAGTTATAACTAACAGCTTGGCATGAATCAGAGAACACAAGCCTGTGTGGAAAGCTTGTGAGAAATGGAAGGGCACTGACATCTTCTCACTTGTAAAAGTGCTGTTCTGAAAAGACACCCTTGTCACTCTCTGCTTTGCTGCTTTTTTTTTTTTTAAAGCAACTTTCCTCCCAGTTGGTATTTCAGTGTCTTTAAGCATAAGTAAGGTAATCACTCCAAATTCCGTCATTTTAACCTATTGAAAACTGGATCTTTCCTAGAATGAGTCAAGTTAGTGTGTTCTTTATGGAAGATGGAAAGAGATATGCCACCATGACAAGAGTCTGACGTCTCCAGCTGCATCTTGGTCTTCAAAGACAATAAGAAATCCAGTGTTCTGCCTGTTGGGCTGGGTGCTCCTCCTTTCTTTAGCAGCAGTTCTTGATGCTTTTGTTCATCTTGCTTTTACCTCCCAACTGCTTTGTTTGTTTTCCTTGCATTCCTTTGAGTCTTGGACAAACATGCTCTCTTACATAGGACTCCAAGCTAATTCTGTTAGTTGAGAGTCTCAAGACTGATCTTTTGCTTAATCAGGCAAAGCTGTTCACTTATATTTTATGATTATTGCGGAAGATGCCCCTTCATATCATAGGATAGTCTAAAAAACTTTAAAATTTCTTGAACAGTGAGCCTGGTGATTTATGAAACCCACTGACAGGCTGTAGCCTCACCCTTGTCTTTCTCAATGCTGGAAATACCTGCAGCATCAACCTCAGTATCAGTATCAACACCTAAGAATTCAGAACAGACTCATAGTGGTGCTCACCCTGAGAATGCTTTTGTGCATGTAATTACCCCCCAAGGCATCATCAGAGACCCCAGGAGACAGACCCTGTCAACCAGACTCTCCATCCTGTTATCCCCAAAGAAAATTTGGAAACATGGAATGCTGCAACCCTTCTTGCTCCACATGGGAACTATTTCTATCACTGTTTGCTTCCAAGGTGGTTTATAAAGAGCTGGCTACAGGTGTGCTGTTTCTCTTGGTGGGAGAAGAACAACACGAGCACTGCTGCCTCCTGATCATCAGCCGTTGTAAAATAAAGTTACAGTGTTCCCTGAGTTGGCACTGATTTTCACAGAGCTTTGCAGGTCTTACAGATAAACTTCTTTATAAATTTGGTGCCAAGACTGAGCAAAATCGTTGAACAAAGTGATACACCTTCAGCCTTTCAGTATTCAGGTGCTGAGAGCTTGTGCTGGTGGTTATTGGCTGCAATCTGAGTGATTAATGGGAATTTTACACCTTAAACAACCACTCTGTGCACAGTCTAAATTCTCCCACGTGGGGACCTTCCTGTTAACCTCCTTCCTTCTGCTCTAGGAGGGGAAAACCTTTAGCAGAGGAAATAGGAAGACTTTTTGCTTGTTTTTCAGGACAGAAATTTCGGTATTTTGGTGTTGTTCTTCCAGAAAAGACTCATTCTGCCATAACAAATGGCTTTGGTTTTGAAATTTTTTTTTTCTCAGCTTGCAAACAGTCATTTAGTAGCCAGTAAGTGGAGTAGAGACGGTTGTCAGAGGTACGTTAAAAGTACTCCTTCCGTAATACCTAAAAATGTTTCAGTAGTATATGAAAAATTAATGCTGACAGTAGAACATGAGAACTGGGGTTGTGCATTTCATAGGAATGAATGAAATGGTTTTTTTCAGGCAGAAGCAATTGCTTTGGTACCTATAACTAAGTTAATTTGTAAATGTCAAACCCATTTTCTTTGAGGTGCCCTCCGAGAGGAGGAAACGAGTTCAGGTTCCTATTTGAACAGGTGTCTCTTCTGGGGTTGTGTTTCTTTAGAAGAGCAGTTTGAGGACGTTTCACTTGCTAATGAGCACAGTCAGAGGATGGTGCTGGAAGTTCAGGCTTGTGTTTGCTGAGTGTGACAGGCTGTGGAAGTTGCACATCAGGCCTAAGGCTCTCATTTCCAATTTGCTGATATGCTGTAGTTTTAAGTAATAATGCTGTGGACTGAATCAATGTAAATTTTTGTTTTGTGTTTTTTTCTTCCTCAAGTCCAGACAGAGAAATATTTCTTCTGAATACAATCAGGAGCTATATTTTTATTCAGTTGGTCTTAATTTATGAATGTGGGTTTGCTTTTTGTCAGTGCTGAAAAACTTGGTTCATTTTCAAAAGGGGTTGTCAGTGACTGTTTTCCAGAAATACAATTTGCTAGCTGTCTCTGCTTTCCAGTATTGTTTCTGTGTCTGCTTTTGCCCCCTGGCTGTGGGACTGGACTGGATTCAGGAAAGCTTTACTTCTGGAGCACAGGGTAGAGCAGGAGCTCTTGAACTCCCCGAAACAGCGAGACCTGTCCCAGCAGAGGCCCAGCATGTGCCTCAGGAGAAGGGAATGAATTAGTTCTGATAAATCCCTCATTGCTGTAAAGGAAGTTTCCTACCTCCCACCTAACGGTTAAGTAAAATTAGTTCTCAGTTTTGTGAGAAATGGAGACAGCCATGATCAGGGGCATTGGTTTCTTTGCTCTGTCTCAAGCAAACCAAGGTGAATTGTTTGTTAGGTTTACCTTTCTCCTTCCCCTGTGCCCTGGGCTCTCTGCACTGCTGTGCTGCTCTGGCTTGGGGTTGCAGCAAGGTTTCGAGCATGTTTACACCCTCATGTGCCCCGTTCCCATGACTGGGTGAAGTTATTCGGCTGCACAAGAGGTTTCACTTGACATGGAGTTGGCCTTAGTTTGTGTTTTAGGCCCCATTATGGAGTTGGCCTTAGTTTGTGTTTTAGGCCCCATTATGCAGGCACCTGGTTTGTAGCACTTGAGTTTTGGAGCTATGAGAATAGCAGGGCTCCTCTAGTCCAAAAGAGTATTTGCTGTGTCTTTTAGAATTCTTTTTGAGGGTAGTCTGGGCTGACAAGGAAGGCTTTCTTGGAGAGATTATTTTAAATTGCTTTTTAAATGAAGGTTTTGATGATGAAGTTTTAGAATATCTATGAGATTGATTGTTTTCTTTTTACAGGCCAATTTCCTGTCACAACATAAACAACTTGGATTTGTGTTTTACCTGTCACTGTTATTTTTAGGAAATTTTATTTTCAAGATCATGTTTTACAGGGCATATCTAGATATTCATACTAATTATTTTACCAAATACAGTAGATCACTGTTAACGGGATAGAACACTTTTCCTGTGCATTTTATATTAATACCATTACAACATTTAATTCTCTCTGGATATGAATTTTTCACTTTCCCAGCCAGAGTCTGTTTAATAATTGTGAGCAGAAGCATATCAGATACAGTTATTTGCCAGAATGAATTTTAACTTCAGGTTTCATAGAGAATAGGTCCTGCAAACTAGAAGTTACTTTAGGGTTTTTAATATATAGGCTTAAAAGGGGCTGACATGACATTATAATTTATTTGTTACATTTTGTTGCAAAACATGTAAACTCCATACAGTAAAGTAACAGGATGCATCTTCCATCATCATCATCATCTGTCTGATGAATGCCTGCAAAGACCTGAATAATAAACTTGGTACTTAAAAGCTTTATGCTTTTGGTGGCCTCTTGCTTGTGCAAGATTCTTCATAGTTTCCACAGTGAATCATGCAAATAAATGCTAAAATTATTGGGGGGAAAATGTAAATCTGTGGGTTCCTGTGACTAGTTATAGGCTGCAAATACTCCTGGGGGGTACAGCTGAGTGTGGCAGTTCCTCTGCCCTGCTCCTGGCAGATGATCCCAGAGAGCACAGGAGTGTATTTTAATCTATACAAAAAATTTACTTTCTGTTTGAGTGGAAATTTCAAGACCATAAACATCTCTGATTTGTTGCTGTTGTTTTGATTCTGTAGCAAAACAGTCACTAGATTGTCACTTTTTGGGGTAGTTGCATAATTTGGATCTTATTGACTTGTGTGTAGTGTCTTAAGCCAGTGAGCTTACAGTGAGGTGTGGATATGGAAATGCTCCTAGACTTGGGTTTGGTGCCGACAATAATAACCAGCAGCAGCTGAAGCGTTGGAATCAAGTGCCTTTCACTGATGGCATCTGGTAAAATGCTCTGTAAACTCCATTTCCATCTTTGATTTCTGAACTCTGTAAACCATTGGTCACTTCCCTATTAATTGCAGAGGAACAGACTAGGAGTTTCCTTAGATACAGTATCTGAGAGTTTGCTGAAATGGATACCTTCATTCTCTTTCTAGCTTAGGACCTCATTTCACCCTGTTTTAAGTTGCTTCATGCTTTCATGTTGCCTTCAATGAGTGCAATTTCAGGCTGCAGATGAATGGTAGGAAACAAACCCATACTTCTCCTCAGCATGATGGCATAATCTTGTTCCAGATTCTTCTCTTCCTGTGAAACCTTGCTATCTTACCCATGAGACACGTAACATTTAATTCTATTTGTCCCTTTCTGGTAGTAATCTGATAATTATTATGGCCCATACTGTGGGCATCTCTTAGGTTTCTCTGTCATAAGCTGGTCTTTGTAGTCAGTGATTAAAGACTAGTTTGAAAGTAATCTCCTCACTTTTTCCAGTGCTGGGAAATTCCTGCTTTGAGCTGGTTGGTTTGGTAAAGCAGGGAGGATGGAATCCCTGCGGGTGAGCACTTGCACACTGCACTTTGTGTTTGTGGCTGTAACTGGCTTGTATTTGTGAACTGCTGCTTTGGCTGGTAGAAAAAAGGCCACATGAATGACCCTGTGCCAGAGAGGTGTTTTTTGTTGTTTGAACAGTCTGTTTTTTATGTCCCAACTCTGCCTGTGGCTCGCAGATTGTGGGGAATGGAAGCGAACAGCAGCTGCAGCGGGAGCTTGAGGACGTGCTGATGGATCCGCCCATGGAAGATCAGTCAAGTGACCGGGACCATGGAGAAGAAGTTAGAACTGATGGAGATGGGGAAGAACCTGTTGTCCTTGAGGCTTCAGCATCTTCCACCATTAACCCCGTGTCGGTGGCAGGACTCCAGAAACCAGAAATGAGTTTGCCAGTGAAACCATCCCAAGGAGGTTAGAAAAAAAAACAACAAATGGAGAATGCCTGGTGGTACCTCATGAGCTTGTTCTTTTGGGAGGAAAGGGAAGAGAATTTAGGTATGGGTGTGTTCACCAGCCTTTTCCTGTGTCTGCCATCATAATCACCTAGTGCAGTAAATGCCAGGGTATGTAAGGCAAGAGTTAACATGCTGAACTGTCCTCTATTCTGAAAACACTGCTATGCCAGTCTTTAGATGTGTGCAGAAATATTAAGCTTACTTGCCTGGCTGTATAAAATACGAGTCTATTTAGCTCCTCTATGCATCTGACTGCTGTAATGAAGATCAGTGCATTCTTACATGTATTTATATTTAAATTCAGCCCTCTGAGTGAACTGGCTATAGAGCTGGGACAGCTGACTTGCTCTCTGCCATCACTGTCTCACTTTCAGGCTGGGTTTTCCTGTAGCCTTTTGGCCTGACCTGGTGTATCTGTGTTTCTTGGTCTCTTCTGTCATTTCGTTGGTGCTGATTCAATCTCTGAGACTTTCCTTACGGGTGCCTTGTCGTGGTTCTCACGTGGGGCTTTGTGTCTCTCCCTAGACTGTGAGGACCTGAGCCCTTTCACCCCGGTGACGGATGAGGACAGCGTGGTGTTCAGCAAGCTCACCTACCTGGGCTGCGCCTCGGTGAACGCGCCGCGCAGCGAGGTGGAAGCACTGCGGATGATGTCCATCCTCCGGAGCCAGTGCCAGATCTCCCTGGACGTCACCCTCTCAGTGCCCAATGTCTCTGAGGGAACTGTGAGGTATGCAGCTCACTCAGGGGGGCTCTGCGACTGAGGGAATTGCATCCTGATTCCCTTTGAAGGCAAACACGCTGCCGGTTCACCTGGCAGGAGACGTGAGCAGCTTGGCATTTCCTTTAGTGGGGAAAAGTGGGTTTTAAAGAGATCTGGGAAAAGTGATGCTCTGAATTTGTTTACTCAAGACATTTTATGTCCAGGGATCAGTATGAAGTGCTGTGATGAACCAAGCTGTCCCCAAAGCCAGTGGGAGTGGTTATTGTGAGCACTTTGGAAGTAGCCTGGAAAATAGTTTGTAGGGCTGGAAAATGTCTGATACACGAGACTACACACTTCACAGGGATGAGTCTATCCACTGTTGAATATTAGTGTAACTTTTTGAAGACTAATCCCTGCAAACCATGGGGAAATTATTGGAATTGTCTGTTGCATTGTACTTTTTTGTGCTGTTCATTATTGTGTTCAAGCTTTGCAGTTAATGACAGTCAGGAGATAGTTTTTGTGATGTACTTTCTCTGGTCGGTATGAAATTGTTAAAGCTTGCAAGCTAATATCTGGTTGAAATAATTGTGAAGGTGCAAGCTTGCTTTTTTCTCCCCCTCTCTTTATTTTAACAGACTTTTAGATCCTCAGACAAACACAGAAATAGCAAATTATCCAATCTATAAAATCCTTTTCTGTGTACGAGGGCATGATGGGACCCCTGAAAGTGATTGCTTTGCTTTCACTGAAAGCCACTACAATGCAGAACTCTTCAGGATTCATGTCTTCAGATGTGAAATCCAAGAGGCTGTAAGTTCAAGTTTTCTGTCAAATGGTAATTAAGTACATGTAAATGTTATTACTGAAATTAAACTGAAGTATCTCAGGCACTTTAGAAGTAATGTAATTCAATGCTTTTGGCTTTTTTCTATGCCAAGTTAATTAGAGAATGATATGAAATAAGATTGCATGGATTCATAGTTTATCCTTGTACAAAGTGCAGCGAAACAGTGAATTAGATGCTAACAGTGAGTTATTCCGGTAGGACCCCTTCCCGTCCCCTTGTGCAGGGTAGGTGCAGGTGTGTTTCAGCCGCTCGGTGCTGTTCCTGCAGGTGAGCCGCATCCTGTACAGCTTTGCCACTGCCTTCCGCCGCTCTGCCAAACAGACCCCGCTCGCGGCCACCGCCACCCCCCCGACCCCCGACAGCGACATCTTCACCTTCTCCGTGTCGCTGGAAATCAAGGAGGACGATGGCAAAGGCTATTTCAGGTACAGAGTCTCCCTTCATGCACACCCAGTCCTGTTGGAAAGCGTGTGCATGGAGAGTGTGAGGCTGAGGTGCTCCCTCAATTCCCTCTGTGCAAGTTTCCTATTCTAGTTTAAGTGAATCCCAGACGCAAACATTTTTGTGATGTAAAACAGTGATAACCCTCTGGGCTGTTTAATCCTGGTCATTGAACTGAACCTGGTGCTGCCTGCAATGTGCTTTTTCTATTTTCCTTTTTTCTAATGTCTTTAAGTCCTTTCCTATGCAATGCCCTTTTATGATGTGTTCAGCTGAATTGCTGATGAAGCTGAAAATATATCACTGTGGCTGTGCTCTCACCTCCAGAGCTGGGCATGTTTTCAACCAGGTTTGCAAAGGTGCAGAGGTCGTGAGGGTGCTGCAGGAAGCCTAAGGTTTCGTATTTTTAATAAAGTCTCCTGAAAGAAAGGCTGTGTACTGCCCTTACATGTTTTATGTAATCATTTACAGTGTGGTGTAATTGCTGAAGTGTCTTTATTTCAGCACAGCTTGTCTGCCAAACACACTTGACTTTTGAGCATGTTGGCTCCCAGCCACAGCTCTAGAGATGTTTCTCTCCTTAGATTTACATCCAGCTCAAGTTGTATTTATTAAATAAACAAATCACATTTAATAATCCAGTATTTATTCAGCTCTCCAAAGGGCTGCTCGAGAGTTGAAACTGAAAAATTTTTTGGCTCAGGGCCTAAGAAGGTGCTGGTGGTTCTCGGCCTTACTGAAAGGTGCTGATGGTTCAGTTGAAATAGCAAACTTCATGGGTTTGACACTAATCCGTGTATGACCCTTCCTGTGCACACCCAACCTCACCTGGAAGTTCAAGGAATGCTTCCACATAGTCAGTCTCTGATCTCAGTCTTTAATGTCCCTGCCCCTGACCTGACCTGACCTGGCTCATCTGCAGTGTGCAAGGAGGAAAGGTGTTGGTGGAGTGCTTTGGTGTAAAAAACTGCCTTCACCAGTGTCTGATGCTGAGTTTGATGCATGTAAGGAATACTGATAAATGAGGTGTTTTTTTCCTTTTCTGGTGAATAACAGTGCAGTTCCCAAAGACAAGGACAGGCAGTGCTTCAAACTGCGCCAAGGGATTGATAAGAAGATAGTGATTTATGTCCAACAGACAACTAATAAAGAACTTGCTATTGAGAGGTAATTTCATCAATTTAAAAAAAATTCTTTTATCTGTTTGATGGTTGTATTCTTTCCTCTGAGGCAGCAGATTAGTAACTGTGCTATGGACTCTCCATCTGTGTGATTTAATGCCACACCTCTCAAGTGTGGTAAACCAGAGGATAGAGTGTGATATACCTGTGAAATGGAACCATGGGACAAGGCCTTGCACTTCATCTGATTCCTGTCTGTACCAAAGGGTAAACTCTATCAAAAAAGATAGCAAACCAAAAGAAGGGAAGGAGACTGCAGGCCCGGGTGTCCTGTGGGATAGGGAACCTTGTTGGCAGTGACTGTTCTTGAAAACAAAGGTAGTGGAACACCTTTCCAGACTGCTGTCAGCAGGGTAGAATCATATTGTAAATATGCTTCTGAAATCTTGCTCAACACTGTCAATACTGGCATGACATTGTTTTGCTGGACATATTTGATGGTTTGTTGACATTTGTCAGTGGATTCATGGGCTGTTTTTTGTGATGTATGACATTGAGTATTCAGATAAGAAATGTTAATGGTTTGTTTATGAGTGAGTCTTAATTTTTAGTTTATTTTTTTTGCCTGGCTTTGCAGATGTTTTGGCCTCCTCCTTAGCCGTGGGAAAGATGTTCGGAGTGGTGACATGCACCTTTTGGATTTGGTAAGGATCTTTTATTAACAAAATTTGGATTATGATTGTGCAGGATCTCAGGATAGGCAGAAGAGATTCAGACAGCTCTGCACACTTGTTGATGGGGATTGGTGCTGTAGGTTATGGTGTTGAGGGTGAGGCTCTGGGCAGCTGGGGTGAGTCCCTGCCTCTGCTGCAGAGTTGGAACATGACCTGGTGCTTGGCCAAGGCAGTTGCCCAGTTTTTCAGCCATGACTGTTCTCTGTTCAGAGCCTGAAATAAAAACATGGAACCTTATTTTTAGATGTGCTGAATATTAAAGAGCTGTGCTTTGAACATGAAAAGTTTTATAGCATACTTATCACTGTAAAAGTCGAGGCCTGAGAGGCGTCAAGTGGAACACTGAGAATTAGAGGGTGCTTTGTTCTTATGACTCACTTTTCTATCTATAAAATAATGCTAGAGATCATCTGACTTCACAAGGGTGAAGTGACAACAAAGTTGCCAGTATTTATGCTGTACATGCTTGTTACAACAGTGAGTACCCAAAAAGGTTCAATACTACATGAATAATTTTACTTTTTACCAGGCTTTGGGTTGCCCAGAAAATCAGATTCTTGGGAAGACAGACAAGCTCAACATTAGACAAAACGTTGGCTTGGTTCTTAATAGCTGAATAACGTGTTACTGGCTGTGATTTCACCTACACCTGTGAGCTCTGTGGCCACCTCCAAAATGAGCTGTAGGTCTGCACATCTCTCTCGACAGATGTTCTTACCACGTACATGTAGAATAATTAGTACTAATTGGCCTTTCTGTGTTATCAGCAAGGAGGCCAAGGATTGCATGGGAGCTCTGTTCTTTTCTTCAGAGGTAATTTCTATTACAGGCTCTGTCACATGGACTTGCCAGTGCAGTAGCTCTTCTGTGGGGCTGAGACTTCATAATGCAGAGATATAATATACTCCTTAAATATACTCCTTGTTTCCAGGAGTCCATGGGTAAAAGTTCTGATGGGAAATCATACGTGATAACTGGGAGCTGGAATCAAAAGTCTCCACACTTCCAGTTTGTAAATGAAGAAACACCAAAAGGTAGGAACATTGCCAGGGTTATCCCTAGGCAGGGAAGTTAGTTCCATAGTGGGCATCAGATCAATTCTCTTTTCCCTTAAGATGTATCCCACATAAAGACTTTCACAATATGGGATGTGTTCTTAGAAAGTAGGATGCCAAATACCACATAAAAATCTGCAAAAAAAATAGAAGACTAAAAGCAAACTGTGTTCAGTGATACCTTGCAAGAGCTGTGTCCTAGTGCAGGTGTGGGGGCAGGATGCAGGTGCTTTGTGCACCGTGGGACCTTTTTAAGAGTCCCAATGAGAATTGCACTAAATGACTCTCACAGATTCCTGCTGTGCTTTGTTTCTTGTGGTCAGTTCAGATTTTTCTGAACCCAAGTATTTAATTAAAACAGAAGGATCCCTGTACCTGTGAAAATGCATGTAAACCACTCCCAACTGCCAGCCAAAAATAGCTGATGCTGCATTGCTCTCTCTCTCGTCCTGAAACAGATCTGTCATTGCATCTTTTAAGATGTCAGCTGAATTACCATCTTTTCAATCTGTTGTCACAGTTTCATGCCAAAGGTTGGGAAATTTAATGGGAATTGACTGGGCACAGTCATAAAAGTCAGCTGCTGGGCACAGTCTGCTGCTGGATTGAATGTCATCCTGCCTGAAGGACACGATTTATCAGTCAGTACCAGAAGAGATCTCAGAGGTCACTGAGCCTCCTTTTGGAGCATCAAACTGTGCAGTCAATTTTCAGAATGTCACAGCTGAGATGGTCTCCAATGCCTTTAACATAGTGGTACTTAACACTTAAGTAACTTCTAAAACCAAGGAAGAATTGAAGTGTAATTAGGCTGGATGGCAGGAGTGCTGCACTGTGCAGTGAAGTGCATAGATATGGACTTCTAATGTTTAATGAAAGTTTTGGATACATTTCAGTGGATTTGAAAAAGCAGATTTTTTTATTCTCTTTAACAAGATCATTTTCTTGGCTTGAAGACTTCAGTTTCCTTACTCTCTAGTGGATAGTGCAGAGTCATCTGATTTCCCTGTTTTGAAATTTCTAGGGTTTTGAGATGTTAAATTAGGGGGGAAATGAATTCTGGAAAAGAAAGTTCCCTTTGTTTTTCATTGTAGCAGGACAGAGGTTATGGACTATTTTATTTGAAATATTTTCTAGAACCATCCCTTCACTTTTCCTCTCCAGATAAAGTGCTGTTCATGACAACTGCAGTGGATTTGGTGATAACTGAGGTGCAGGAACCCGTTCGGTTCATCCTGGAGACTAAAGTCAGAGTGTGCTCACCTAATGAGAGGCTGTTCTGGCCCTTCAGCAAACGGAGCTCCACTGAAAACTTCTTCTTAAAATTGAAACAGGTAATGCTTTAAAAAATAAAGAAATAAAATTGACAGTTAATAGGCTGTTTCTCCCTATGATTGGTAAAACCTTTACCAGTACGTTGTTCATAATGCAGCATTTTGCTCCTGAATCAGAGGTACAATAAATGCTCTTCAATTTTAGAGCAGCTCTCTTTTATCATGCTGATTGTTGCTGGCTATCTGCAGTCCCATAAAGAGCTGGAAATAGCTTTTTTGATAGCTTTGATGAGGCGGCAAAGTTCCACAGAGGCTTATGGATTTTCCAGCCAAGCCACAGAAATAAAAGGAACAGAGGATTTATCTGCAAACTGGGGCTGTGCTGAGAGGTGCTGACATAAGGTCATAGTAGGGTAATTGTGTAAAATTAGAGGTAAGTTATCCTGGTGGCATGACATCTGATATGTCACTAAACCTATTTTATCATACAAATTGAACATTCTTTTCAAATATTTTTTTTAGATGAGCAAACATGCATCTGAAATTCCAAAAGAAATTATTTTTGGTGAAAGTCTATTTTCCCCTTCTACGTGGTTGGAAGCAGAGATTTCACACATACCCCAAGTCTGCCCTGGGGGGAAAAAATCCAAGCAACCACAAAAAATCCCTAGAACTTGTTAAAAAATTTTACTGGTTTTTTTCAACTTACTTCTTTATGCTATCTACTAAAAAGGGAAGGACTATTTCTGTCCAGGTTATTCATAATAACAAGGCAATAACTTATGCTCAAAATAAAGCTGGTAAGTTGAAGGTTCAAGTCATTAAAGAGATGATGTACTTGGAGTAGCTGCTGTTCTCCTGTTTTAGAAATTATTGTTCTGAAATTAAAGTCCTGTTTAAAGAAATGGAAATACATAAAAGCAAATAACAATGAGGATGTACGTGCTCTCTCAAGGTTTAGTAATTCTGAGTGCAGCCTGAAAAAAAAAGCCACGTTGGACTCCTGATTTCTTGATAAGTGTTCTTTTTTTTAAGAGGCATTGAATTAAACAAGAGGCTTTTTTTAATTCTTTTTGCACTTGTCTTCAGGTGCTAGCAAGGGATGGCATTGGGCAGTAACAAAGATGAGGTTCACCAGGGATTCTATTTTGTGTATGTCCTATTTTTTATGTAAAATATGAATAAACATTTTCAGACACCTTCCTTCAAATTTTAAGGTGGAAAAATTCTTCATGGATGAGCTCAGCCTTTATATTTAGAATAATTCCGAGGTGGAGCATGGAGATGTTGAACATTTGAGGTTGTTGGGCTATAAATATTGTGCAACCCTCCAAAAGGTGCCTTTTCTGTTTGGCAGTTTAAGGGAAGCTTATCTTCCTGAGCTAATTCTGTATCTTTTGTCTTACCAAATTCATAGGCATTGTGACTTATTGTAGCCAATGGTCCTTTTCCACAGGCACTGTCAGGTTATCCAACTTCCAGTGTTTACTAATGGGAGATTATCAAAATTCCTAGTGGAAGCAAATAGAATGTCGTGTCTGATAAGCCTGGAAGGGAAACCTGTTTCTGTGGAGTCATGATTAGCCTATTAAAAATACAGCTGTGTAGAATTGGCTTATCTTCCTTTGGCAGTGTGTCTTTATTCGGAAATGGTGAAAGCAGAGGGATTTTATTTGCTCAGATTACATGTAGTGGTTTAGTAATTTTAAGTTTTGATGCATTTCTTTTCATTTGTAATGCTCCAAAGGATAAAATTGAGCACTAGGAGCTTAGTGTAGAGTGTAATTATAAAATTTATTTCCCTCTTTTCTTCACCTTCCCTTTTCTACTATCTATTTTTATTCATTTAGGGGAAAAAAAGGCTCTAAGTCTTTAAACTGTATTAAAAGTTTAGAACAGCTTGACAAAGAAAAGTCCTCCTTTACAGGAAAGGAAAGTATGGAAACATTGAAAATTGAGGAGAAACAGGGCCACAGAGTGGACTTTGGGACTCAGCAGTGTGTGTTCCTGCAGCAGTGTATGCACAGATGTGGGAGTTGGAGGCTTTGCTGAAGTCAGTTCCCATGGTGGGAAAATCATAAAATGACAGAATCCCAGGATGGTTTGGGCTGGAAGGGAATTTAAAGCTCATCCAGTGCCATCCCCTGCCATGGGCAGGGACACCTTCCACCAGCCCAGGTTGCTCCAAGCCCTGTCCAACCTGGCCTTGGACACTTCCAGGGCTGGGGCAGCCACAGCTTCTCTGGGTAACCTGTGCCAGGGCCTGCCCACCCTCCCAGGGAGGAATAAGCCTTCTCTCCTTCAGCTTTAGGCCATTCCCTCTTGTCCTGTCACTGCATGCCCTTGTGAAAAGTCCCTCTCCTGCCTCCTTGTAAGCCTTGATCAAATAAATGGGAATAATTTTTTTAAACTCCTTTTGCCTCCATCAGTACCCCCAGAAACATCTTGAACTCTTTTTCTTAAAATTCTCTGCAAAGAGAAATGGGACACCATTTTAAAGGTATTGCTTTTAATTTACCTGTAATGTTGGTTGAAACAAAGGTGGCATTGCTTCATTTTAAGGAACCTTCCTCTCTGAGACCTCAGATGCATTTATAGCTTTAAAATCTGTGCGTGTGTGTCCAGTTCACTTACAGCAGAAACACTGACAGGCCTGCAGCCTGCATTAGCGTGCTGCATTCCCTTGTGTCAGCATTCCTCACTGGAAAATGGCATGCAGGTCCTTCCTCAGCGTGCTAATCCAGAAAGAGAGAGCAGAGCCTTAGGAAGTGGTGTGGCATTTGTGTAGCTTTTCTCGGTTAAATGGGACTTGTTTCCTAGATAAAGCAAAAGGACAGGAAGAACAACTCGGACACGTTGTATGAAGTCGTGTGCCTGGAAAGTGAGTCTGAGAGGGAGAGAAGGAAAACCACGGCCAGCCCCTCCCTGCGCCTGCCCCAGTCGGGGTCCCAGGGCTCCATGATCCCTTCGCCCCCCGAGGATGATGAAGAGGAAGGTAAGAAGCAAACTGTGCTTTGTGCACTTGGAGAGAAGGGGCACTTGGTAAATAAAATAACATGGTTATAAAACAGGTTGAGTCGTTTCCAGTCCGAATCTGGCCTCCTGATGGGTTTCTATTTGCTTGAATGCTCTCAGCAGTCAATAACCAGTACCCCAACATTCCTGGGGCAGCCTCTCCCTCCTCTGGCACTTCAGTGTCTGTGCGTCTCTCAGCCCAGGCCTCCAGTGTGATGATGTATTTGGGACAGTGTGAAAAGAAGCTGCTAAAAATTGGGGATTATCCTGTAGCTTCTGCCCCTCCCTGAGCAGCTGTGAAGACATTTGAGTGTAAAAATGGGAAGCTGATATTTGGAAGTCTCAGCAGGCAGTGTGTTTTAGTGAAGAGGAGAGTTGGACATCTGTGATAGATGAAACTGTACTAGGACCTGCCCAGCTTGAAACTTAATGCATTTTCAAGAACTTCTTTCTGCTTTAAAGAAATTACCTTAACCCAAACATGTACTAGTTCTGAGTATACAAACATGTGGCCTTACAGCTCCAAGCTGAAATGGAGATGACTTGGGTTTCTGCTTTTCCACTTTTCTGCTGGCCTTCCATGTGGCCTTGGCTGAAGTGTCCCTTCTGTTCTGTTGGCAGACAATGATGAACCACTCTTAAGTGGTTCTGGAGATGTTTCCAAAGAGTGTGGAGAAAAAATTCTTGAGACGTGGGGAGAGCTGCTGTCCAAGTGGTAAGTGGCAAAATGACATTCTGAAAATTACGGTTCTGAATATTCTTATTGTGTTTGCTCCTTCTGCTTGGGTTTTTGTTATTTCCAGAGGCCAGCTGAGATAAGATTAGTATGGGTTTAGTCCTCTATTCATACCCACAACACCCCTTATTTTCTGGCTTTGTGTTTTCTGATTTCCTCACCTTTAGGTGTGTCTGTCTTAAAATGAGTATTCTACTTCTCTGTGAGTATCCCTGGGATTTTGTTAAAGAAAAACCTGAACTAAGTAGTATGAAGAAAATGCAGCTCTTGCTTTGTCTTGATTTTGCACAGCTCACTTCCATTCCTCTTTGTAATGCCAGTGTAGTTCACAGCCAATTTTTTTTGCAGCTGTCATATCTTAGTAACTGTAGCTTAAGAAAATGAGAGATTTGGACTTGGGTAGCAAAGATGTTTTTCCTCCTTGTCTAAAGGAAGGCTCCAGAGCCTGCCAAGAAGAAAGTCCATTTTCCTTAGAAAATGCCAGTGTACAAGAGTGTTGTTTGACAGTCCAATTGTTAATGCAACACCATCCTCCTTTGATGGGGGATCTTTTATTCATCTTGAAGTAGCCTGAGCAGTTCTGAAATGATGCTGATGTTGCAAAATTCAGGGGTTTTTTATTAGGTTTCATTTTTTCCCCACAAAGGGGGATGACAGGGAACATGAGGTTGAGCTCAAACACGCTTCATTTTGACTCTGGCTTTGCTTGTTGCCTTCTGCTTCCCAATGTTAGTGAGGAGCAGACCAAAGAGGCTATGGCCAATAAAGGTTCACCAGAGTGTTCAATCTAAGGACTAGGACAGCAGGGGTTAGAGGATGAGGAAAAGTATTGACCTGACCACTTAGCCAGGAATCTCTTTAAGGGAAAATTACAAAAACTTAGCATTGCTTTTTATTTTCTGCAATTACTACTTACTTGAGTTAATACTTTTCCTTCCAGTTTGGTTTTGCAGTATTTTGGTAAGAAGGTGGGCACAGAAATGGACACATTTGTAAGAAGGGGAATGTTGTGGTAAAATGATCCATGATCCCTTTTCCCTCTCCTAGACTTGGAGAAACGTCTTTACCAGATGAGCTCTGTGCATCTGCTGCTGTGAGAAAGTTTCTTTCAACTTGAGGTTTTCTGTAATTCTTCCAAGGACTCCAAGATAATTAAGCCACCTGACTCCCAGTGGAAATGTTTTGGCAGCTCTAAGAGGATATGAAATGGTTCTGTGCTAATGCTGGCAACAACTTTAATATGTGTTAAAGGGCTTTCCTTCTTAACTAAAAATGTGTATTTGAAGCAATGATCCTCCAGCTTTTAACATAAGAGGATTGAAAATCATAAAAAACAGAGTTTAGGTAGTTTCATGCTAGCTTTTCTAGAATTCTGTAATTAGATTTGTATAGTAATTAAATACACATTGTTATTTTGTGATTTCTAAATAGTATTTGGCTGATGTTTCATAACTGCTGAGTCACACGATTTTCTCATTTCAAAACAGTTTGGAAGGATCCAGTAGAGTGTGGCTTTTAGGCCACAGCCTTTGTGATTGTATTCATTGGAACTACTGTTGTACTTACTCTGATTAAGGCACAGCAGTTTTATAGGCCTCTACAGAAATGTTGATTATTTTGTATGTAACAAATATTTTATATAAATATATATTATAAAGGTATATATATATATATAAAGGTATAATAAATGCACGTCTATAGGTGTGACTGGGTATGGATTTAAGTGTAATTACTAAATAATTATTGGTTTTATTATGGGTGATTTCTTTTAGAGAAAGCAAAGTGAAGGAGGACATGACAATACTGGGTTCTGTGCAGTAAATACTGATGTAAATATCCATGTTGTTAGTCTCTAGATTACTGGGTCAGGACACTGTAGACTGGAGAAAGGCAACAAAGAGTCCCAGTCTGTGTCAGATGATCATCCACATACCTGTTAGACTGTTACACACATGATTAAACGCCATTTTTTTAGGACCATAATGTGATTGATATGACACTAGTTCAGTTTTTTGCCTGGCTTTGTCTATCAGTTCTCTTGATGATTTTACCCAGAAATTTGTTTTTTAGTAACTGCAGAAAGATGCTAATTTCTTTGATTTAAGGCCTGTGGCTTTTGGGGATTTTATGTATAAGCCACAAATGAGCTGTTCAGCTTAACTTGCTGTAAGTGCATAAATTATATGTAGGTTTAGTTTTTACAACTTTCAGAGCTGTAATTTATGCACTGTCAGTGGTCTCTCTGGGAAGAGCTCTTTAGCTGAGACTGGCTTGTACAGTGGAAGCTGCTTTAATGCAGGAGTGTAGGTAGATAACCATGGGAGGTGGTTTTTAGAGCTCTGTCTGTCTTCTGTCCATGCCTCCCTCACCTCAGGGGTCCCCTGCCTGCTGCGGTGCCAAGAGCAGTGGGGGCTTCTCTAAACCAGTGCTTGGCTTAGTGGAATCTAAAGTTGGAATTTACACATTGTGACCGCTGTCCTCCAGTTCTAGTATTTGTGAAGTGTTTTGGTTTATTGAATGTTTTATATATGTGTATCAAGGAAATAGCTTGGGAAGTACTTCTCTGAATCTACCCCTTTATTTTTTCTGTAACTTGAATTTCACTTGCTCTGGCAGAACCTCTGGACTGTCCCGCAGTGGCTGTCACTTGCCAGGTGTGTCACGCAGCGGCAGGTGCTGTTTGTTCATGTTGGGGTGACAGTGACATCCTTCCCCCCATCCCTGCAGGCACCTGAACCTGAGCGTGCGGCCCAAGACGCTGTCGGCGCTGGTGCGGAGCGGCGTCCCCGAGGCGCTGCGGGGAGAGGTGTGGCAGCTGCTGGCAGGGTGTCACAACAACGACCACCTCGTGGAGAAGTACCGCATCCTCATCACCAAGGTAGGCCACGATCACCGAGGCTCAGCAGCCTTGCCAGCTCTCTGCCCCCCGCACCCACAGGGGCTCCGAGCGTGCCCCTCCCAAAGGGCTCGTGTGTCTGAATGTGGGGTGTCAGTAGGGACTGTCATTAATCCTCCCTCAACAAAAACCCCAACAGGCAGAGCTGGTTGTGGCATGAGGCTCCTTTCCTTTTAGTAGTTCTAATTCTGTTTCGCTCAGACGAGTTCTGAGTTCACTTGTAAAAAATTAGTGTCCTACTAGTTGCTTTCATAATTGAGATTCGTTTCGTTTGCTTGTTTGGCCTTTCTCAATGAAGGCTGAATTTTCTGTATTGTCTTAATCTTTAGGCTAAAAATCCAACACTAGTTGAAATTGCAGCCTTTTTTGATAAGAACCGCCCCCCCCAGAATTTGGACATTTTTGCCCTAGACAGCAGTTTCTAAATTGCTCATCTTGAATGCTGACCTTAGTAAGGTAGGAAGAGAAATTAAGAACTGTATGTACAGACATCATTCAGTGCTTCTCAAAGTTGTAGAGTAACAAATGGGTCACAAAATGAAATGTCACTGACTCGTTATCCAGAAAACTGATGTGTTAATTTGGATTTGACCATTATCTGCATAGGTACGTTGGATTTTACTGCTTTCATCAAACATGCAAGTCTAGAAGGACTGTGTTAGAAATTATTAATGATGCAAATATAAGAGAAATTAATTATTCACCAGTTGAAAAGCAAAATAAGTGGATCAGCCTTTGTATATCTATATTCTGATGGAAAAGATTCTCAAGGAGCAATTAAAGACCTTAATTCTGGGGGCAGGAGGGCTTCTGAAATTAAACTCAGTTTCTGCTAGAATCATGCAGAAAGGATCCTACGTGATGTGAATGAATCAAATTAGCTAAAAATGTGATGCCATAAGTACTTTCACATGTTTTGTGAATATAGAAGAAACTTGATCTGAATTCCTTAATATTGGTTTATGCATTGTAGAGCTGTAACTTGGATTTTATGGTGAATAAATCATATAAATAATGTGGAGGTTGAGTGCTGTGGCAAGGAGTGATCACAGTTACCCTGTTGTGTTATTTTAATTGCCTGGTGAGTAGCTGACAGCCTCACTTGTTTCTCTGTTTCAATGTTTTGGTATCAGAATGGAAAGGATGATGTCGTTGTGGCACAGTCGGTGACATGTACTGCTACTATCTTTGTCAGCTAGAAAGGAATAGTGTAACATTTCATTTTTAAACCTGTGAAACCTTTCCACTCATTTTCATTTGGCTGAGACAAAGAAAATAGCCTGGATTTCATGTGTTGGAAACATCTCTAGAGTCCAAGTAAAAAGGAGAGTAGGGTGGTTCTGCAGCAAAAGGACTGGCTATACCTGCAGTGGTCATTCAGCACAGAAGCTAATGAAGAAATTAAAGAAAATGAGTACTGAGTGACCGTTTCCCAGTCCTGCTGCCATAGCCAGCTCAAGGAAATGAAAATGAAGCTTCCTTAATCTTGAAGTGCTGTATTAGCCCAGTGCTGTGGCTGTTTGACTTGTGACTAAACAAGAGCTGGGACTGTTTCTGCAGAAGGGCCAAAGGTTGGTGTCAGGGAGCACAAGGGTCTGTGTGGTTCCCAGTGGAACTGGGGCTGCTGCAGACTGCAGGCAGTGGAAGAAGTGTGGGGGTTCAAGGGGCTGTGTGGAACTGATGAAGAGAAGAGTAGGCAGAGAATGCAAAGACTGTTCGGGAGGCTGATGGGAGCAGGAATTCAAGGTCCAGCAATATAAAGTTGCAGAGCCTTTGTATATTGTATATTCCAACAGTATAATAATGCTGGACAGCACTTTGGCATTAAGTTTTTATTTTCATGCCTTTCTTGGTATTTCATGTCTTTCATGAAATTGGATAATTTTGGAGTTCTAATGTGACTAATTCTTACTGCTCTTAAAATAGCAGCTCAGTTACAGTGAATATGCAGCCATGCTTAGGAGGAAATGTGTCTGGGAAAAAATTGTTAATTATGTGAAGACAACACTCCATTATATTCCATTGCTTTCCCATCCTTGTAGGGCTTCCCCATGTTTTGCATGTCCCTAATACCAATTCTCTCTGGCCAGCATGCAATTATTTGCATTACCATGCACTGAAGGTGGTTTATCTGGGAATAACTGCTGTGGGATAGTGCAGGAGCACAAGGAGCTGCTGTAAAATCTCTGCCCTTCAGTGCGAGCAGGAGATGCAGAAAGCCTGTGTGAGTGCTCAAAATCCAGTGCCCCTTTTCTCTTAATGTTGACCTCTACTCCTGTAGCTGCATTTGATTTCTGCCAGGCTTTTCATGACCCCATGTGGCAGCACAGCCCCAAATTAATAAGGATCTGTGTTGACAGCTGCTTCAAAACCTTCTGGCCTCTTCCAGGGATTTTTCTCTTGTGCGCAGGATGTTGGATGCAGCACCCCAGGATTCCTTCTGGCAGTAGCTTTCCTGTGCAGGCTCAGGGTATCTCTGGTTTTTGCTTTCTTTTGCAAATCATCTGCTGCAAGGACAGTTCTTTGTTTACTGTTCAGATGTGGCTACTGAAGGAGTGGAAAGGAAATGTCTCCTGTTGTGTTCTACCAGCAGAGGCTGTGTCTAGGTTTCTTCTTGAATATGACTTCAAAATGGCATTGAAACCGTGCCTCAAGGTGTGCTCCTTGTGTTCTAGACATCCTGACAGCATTTATTAATCATTTGCTGCCTGTTTCTTTGCCAAGCACTAGCTGGGGTTTTGTTCTCTGCGCTTTTGCTACTGCGGTGATGTCGAAGTTTCACCATCGCGGTGCTCCCGTGAATTACTTTTGAGAATTTGCACACCATCTGTGTGCAATAATAAAGCTTTTAGCAACTCCAGATTGCTGTGCTCATGGTGGGGAGCGTGGATGGAAGCCAGCCCAGTGAATTAAGGTCATGTCCCTACTGGGGACAGAAAGCAAGCTCTAGGTAAAACCATCTAGACAATCCCTGGGAGAGGCATCTGTTCCTGGTAGGACTTTGGCAATCGTGGTTATGGCTGTTAATCTTCAGGCTTCCGCCACTGAAGGGCAGGAGAAGGGACGTGGGGACTCACTCCAGGTATTAATGAACACTTGCAGGAAAGATACTTCATGTTCTTGACAGTCATAGGTGGATGGATAGTAGTGTTGAGTAGAAAATGTGTAAAACGAGCCACATGGGTTAAAAAAGATAAATAAACATGGTATACAAAGCAGAAGAAATAACAGCCACTTCTCAGACAAGGCTTTTAAAAAGGATTAATACAACTGCTGAAGCTCTCAGTGGAGAAGTTCTTCATAATACCAACATTTTAAGAACCTGACATTTACAATATTGAGGAGAAAGTAAAAAGCTTTCGGATATAGGTCTGTGTGGGAGGAAATGTCGAAAGGGAAAAACCATGAACTGTTGTACCAGATAAATACACTATATTAAGAAATTACAACATGAGAGGGACATCTTGTGGCACAAATATAACAAAAATAATAGTCTGGTGGCAGAAGGAGTATCCTGGAATGTTACCCTGGGGTCCCCATTTCTGGTAGAAATTCTAGGCCTCGTAAAAGATGAATTTGTTCCCATCATTCTTACAGCAGGAGTCTTGCTACACACTTTCTCATCTTCCCACTTTTTTGTCTCCATGAGCAGAGGATTAGAGAACGCAGACGTTCTACCAAATATGCTTGTCTGTCTTGGTGCAAATGATACTAGTTTTTAATGAAGAAATAGATTAAAATGTCACTACCATTATTTGACTGAATGTGTTGTCATCAGTAGCATAAAATGTGACAGAACTTTAGCTGTGGGTGGTTAACACTTATTTTCCACTTGTATCACAATCTTATTTCCATATGTTCGTATAAATTAAAAGGCATAAATTTAATTTGCAGGCGTACAAAGGGCCATGATTGTGTACAGTCAGCTGAAATTAATCCTGCCACACATCTGTGAATCTTGGTGTAGCCTTGTCAGTGTGCCTGAACCTCAAGATCCCTCATTTGATTAGTGGTGATAAAAGTTTAATTATCTTTCTCAAGCAGTAGTTTTCCCAAGAGTTGTCATCGTGACTTCGACTGATTTCTCGAGTAGCTGTTCCTTGCCCTAGATGAAGTTGTGCTGTGCCATGGTGTCGAGTGGGAGAAGTCTCTGTAGCTGCAGAATTTTCAGTCTTAGACCTCAGCCTTGTCAGGCAGTGCCTTTTAGAAGTGTTTCTTCTCGGAGGGCTGGTTGTGCTCCAGAGCAGAGCTGGGCACTGAGCCCCAGCCCAGTTATTTCCAGTTGCCACTGACACCCTTGGGCACTTGGGGCTGCTGGTACAGGGATGGTCAGGAGGAGGAACTTGACATGTTGCTGGTTGGGTTGTTCTAAGCAAGCAGGAGTAAGTTGGCAAGAGTTATTGCCCTCGGCTTTGGGGAAACATCAGGATGTCAGTTCGAGGGAAACCCAGATATAAATACCTCGCAGCTGCACGAGTGTCAAGCTTGTACTTTTCATAAGCACCTGAACATTGGGCGATTTTTGATTTCATGGTGCATCTTCTGTTTAAAAATTCCGACAGCCAGATGTTGTTTTGGTTGGGCTCATGATTTCCACTGCTACCTTGTTTTTATGTCTCAGATAGCTCAGTGTATGTTGTTTTCATGGGGATGTTTATAATGTGTCTATGCATGCCTAAGGATCCAGAAATACTATTTGAATCAATCGGTATGTAAATCATTCTCTGTTTTGGAAAGATAGGAGATCGTTTCTCCAGCAATAATTCAATCATAGCTTGTTTTTCGTAAAACCACAATACCCTTGCTTAAATTTAATTCAAAGTTTGTTTCCAAGCTACAGTTCTAGTACTTCAGTTGGCATGAGCAGAAACACCATAAATTGTGACAAAAATGAAGGACCAGAGCAAAGGGATCTTTTGGGGGTAAAGAGGGTGGAAGACCCAAATTTTTGTTTTCAGGCTTTTGCACAAGATGTCTGCCAAGTCATGCTGTTGTCCAGCACAGATTTTTGACCAACACAAGTGTTTCATAAAGTGGGTTTTTTGCTGCTTAGGTGTCAGGTACAATCCTGGGCATTGCAGCATGTTTGCTTTGAGTTCTATCTATCCCTTTGGCCACTATTAATTATCTGTTCGTAATTGCACAGAATGACCAATATTTAGCTCAGGTTAACCAAAACCTTGGGTTTGTTGGTGTCTGTTGAATTCAGTGTGGGTACTTAGACTTGTAAGGATGCTGGTAGCACACTAACATGTCTGACCAAACAACTGGGATTGCCAGAGAGCTTCACTCCAGTCTCTTAGTGCTTTGATCTGTTCAAAGATCAATTCCCATAGCGAGGGGCCTGTCCTAAGCTGTGTCAGTGGGGCAGTTTGGTATTGGGGCAGAGAATGAGCTTCCAAATACCACGGGAATGTGTTTTCCAGCATGTCAAGTGTGTAAAACACTCTTGGCAAACAACAAACAATACCCATATCTTGTTATGGCTTTATGCCTTCGAAGAGGTTTTTCTGGTTAAATAGTGTGATGGTGTGAACACAAAGTGTGGTGCTGTGAATCTCTCGCGTGTTTGCTGGCTGGAATGTCATGGGGTTTCTGGTTTGGTGTGGCATGTCCTGGGGACAGGGACAGTGATGTCTTTGCCTTCTGAGTTTGTGTGGGGAGGGAAGTGCCTGCCTGCCTGCCTGGAGCAACATCTCGATTGATGGTGGGGACACCATTCTCGGCTTTGCCCTTGGTTTCAGATGTCTCCTAAACAACACACACCACACCCAGCAAAGGTGCCGTTATTCCAGAATAACTATTTCCCCGAAAGGGCTGGGATGGAAAAGCCTTGCGTGTCGAGGAACCGCGTGAATTAATGCCTGTTGTCGGTTGTCGCAGAGGTGCTGGGAGGGAGAGCAGGAGAGCAGGGAGCATCCTCGGGGATGTGTGTGTGTGTGTGTG
>VWZG01010746.1:84864-162991 GCA_013396735.1 Grallaria varia
CGGACAGGGCGCGGGGAGGGAGCGGGGCCGGCGGCGAGCGCCGGGCAGGGCGTGGGGAAGGAGCGGGCGAGGCGGTTCTGTAAAACACTTTCCCCTTCTCTCTGTCAGCCTTTGGGAGGACCCCCGTCCTGACTGGCGGAAGGTTGCAATCCCCGTGCCCCCGCCCCTCCGCCCCGCTCCCGCCGCAGCCCACCCGGGCGGGCAGCGGTGCCAGCCCTCTCCGTGCGCCGGGAAGTTGCTGCCATGCCTGCCGCCGGGTCCCGCCGCACCGGCAGCGGCGGGCAGCCGGATTTACAGGGGAGTTGTGCTGCAGACAATGCACAGCAGCAGCAGCAGCATCTGGAGCAGCCCCGGGGACCGCAGCTCCGGTTTTGACATTGCTGCACACACAGCACCAGCCGCAATGACAGCAGCTGCCTGGAGTGGCTGCAGGCAGCAGGCAGGAGCATGAAGTAGAGCGATCACTGCAGTGCTCAAGATGAACTCCTCTTTGGTTGGCAACCAGAGTGGCCGGCCCTTCTGTCTCCTGGCTATTAGCTATTTGGAGACCATCAATTTTTGCCTCCTGGAAGTGGTTATTATTGTGTTCCTCATGGTGCTGATTATTTCGGGCAACATTATTGTGATATTTGTCTTTCACTGTGCACCTCTGCTGAACCACCACACCACCAGCTACTTCATCCAGACTATGGCATATGCTGACCTCCTGGTGGGTGTGAGCTGTCTGGTGCCTTCTTTGTCTCTGCTGCACTATCCTATTGTTTTAAGTGAGTCCTTGGTTTGCCAAATCTTTGGTTACGTGGTGTCAGTGCTGAAGAGCGTCTCCATGGCCTCCTTGGCCTGCATCAGCATTGACAGGTACATCGCCATCACGAAGCCGCTGACCTACAACACGCTGGTTACCCCGTGGAGGCTGAGAATCTGCATCCTCACCATTTGGCTCTACTCCTGCCTGGTCTTCTTACCCTCCTTTCACTGGGGAAAGCCTGGATACCACGGGGACGTGTTCCAGTGGTGCGCCAGTTCCTGGAACACCGACCCCTATTTCACCCTCTTCATCGTGGTGATGCTCTACGCCCCGGCCGCTTTCATTGTCTGCTTCACCTACTTCAACATCTTCCGCATCTGCCAGCAGCACACCAAGGAGATCAACGAGAGGCGGGTGCGCTTCAGCTCGCAGGACGGGGAGGCTGGGGAGGCGCAGCCCTGCCCGGACAAGCGCTATGCCATGGTCCTCTTCCGCATCACCAGTGTCTTCTACATCCTCTGGTTGCCCTACATCATCTATTTCCTGCTGGAGAGCTCCAATGTCTATAGTAACCGTGTCGCGTCCTTCTTGACCACTTGGCTTGCCATTAGCAACAGTTTCTGCAACTGTGTCATTTACAGTCTCTCCAACAGTGTCTTTCAGAAGGGGTTGAAGCGTCTCTCAGGGGCCATCTGCGTCTCCTGCACTAGACAGAGGGTAGCTAAGGACTCCTCTACCTCTAGGAGCAAAAGATCTTCCAATGGATGTCATGTCTAGGACGCCTGACAGCTGGACTGGGAAGTGCAGGGACAATTCCGTAAATTGCAAAACAAGTTAGATAGGATTTTAAGATGTCCAGATTTGCAAAAAGGTTTCTGAGAAATGCTGCTGACTTAGAAGAATCAGGAGCACGTATCGTTGTGGTTTCACTTTAAAAATTGATTGCTGTGGAGGAGGCTGTGGAGTTTCACCTCCATATTCATTTTAAAGAATAAAGCTGTATCTTGACACTTACCTCTCCAGCTGGTGTGACTGAATGGAGTGGGTGTCTGAGAGCTTCGGCAAAATGTAGTCTTTCTTACAGCTTTACTGGGTTCTTTGGAGATTCGTGCTTCACATCTAAATGATAGAGCTGAAGTGGAAATGTCACAGTCTATGGTATATTACAGGGATTTTTTTAATATATGCCAAAGTATATTGACACAACGTTCCAGCGTCAGAACAGAAGTGGACAAATTACTTGTTTTTTAGTGCTATCTAGACAGGACTTGTAGGACAGGAGTGAACAATGTGAACACTTTGGTGTGAACTCGGTTTTAATGAGCCATGAGTGCAGTGATGTGATCTGAGCAGTCGTAGGCTTGGGGCTGATCTGGGTCCGTGCCCTGTTTCCCTGGTAGGATGCATGTTTGGATCAGAGTATGGCATCTGCGTTTTCCTGTTTGTTGTGAAGTAAGAAGAACTTGGATCAGACCAAATTTAGCAGTTAAATAAAATGTGTTTTGATAAGCTTTGAGAAAAATACGTGTTGCTTTATGATACCAGAATTGTGGCAGCCACTCAAAGATGATGCCAACATGTGAAAATTATTCTCAAACCAGTGGAGAAATGCCACGGGTTTGTATGTGGAAGTTTTCTCAAGAACAACTTTAAAAATAACATGTCCCTTTTTTTTTTTTTTAAATCTAAATTCTTCTGATATTTTACATACTAGAACTTAAGGGGAAAGGAAAGAAAACAATTGTCTTCTAAACAGCTAAGGGAACTATGTTGTAAATTTAACTGTAGTATTTGAGTTATTCATAAGTGCACAGAGCTAAATCAGAGACATTTTTCTTTAGCCTTCATGGGATTAAAGATGGTTCAAATATAGCAGGAGCTAAATCCTGTTGGCAAACGCCTATCTAACTGGTCAGACAAAGGCAATATCTGAGAAACCAAATCTCACTGACCACATTGTTCAAGCCAGCCTAGATTAAATGTCTGGAGTACTGGAAAGCTGTTAAGAAGGCAGTGTGGCAGAATTGTTGAGTCTTTTGTAAGGAATATCCTTGTCTTTTTACTGATGCCATTTTGGAAAATGAAGGTGAACCAAGTATTCCTGTAATAGTGGATTGCAGTGTCTTGTCCTGTGTCAGCTTGTCCCTGGAGCAGGGCTGCCCCTCCACCACACCTGTTCCGAGGGCAGGTTGGGCATCCCTCTTCTCCCTGAATGTGCTTCCTGTCAGTGCTGCGAGCCCAGGGAATTCCCTGAGCTCCTCTGGTACAGCTGGTGTGTGCTGTTAGTCACAGTGGGAATGAAAAAAGGTTAGGGAGAAGTAGTTTGATCTGTTTAGAATGGGGGTAATTCTTTTGGCTGAAGGGAAGACTCTGTGTTTGCGTTAAATGGTGTCAGGTCTGCTGTTGTTCTGGATCAAGATCATCTCTGAGTGCTCACCCCGCTCCTCTCTGCTCTGCCGTGAGCCCTTTGCCCTGGAGGATCCCAGCCCATGTCTGTGCCCCGTCACATGCCCTGATTGCTACAGCCCAGCCCTGCTGCCCATCCACATTTGCTCCAGTAGGGTCTCCTGGGGCTGCCAGGGAGGAGACAGGGAAGGGGAGAGAGCGCAGCGGGATGAGGCAGTGCTGGCACCGCTTGTACTTGGGAGCACTCGGGTTCCTCTCATGGCTGAGTGTGTACCTGTTCTGGGCAGGGTGGGGCAGAACCCCCTCTGCTGCTGCTGCTGCTGCTGCAGCCACCCCCTTCTCCTGGGGACCCCTATGGCAAAGCACTGAACTCGTATCTCAATCTATTCCATCCACAGGCCAAACCTCTCCAGATAAGCTGCTCAGTTCCTCTGAAATTTTAAGAACAGGTTGTGTAATCTCTGATGCCTTCACCCAGACACCTCTTGTTCTCCTTTGTAGTAGGACAGAGTCTGGAGCCGGGACTTGTGCTGAGTCCTGCAGACACGGCAGAGGTGATTTGTTCTGCAGAGCCCTCACAGTCTGAAGTTTGGTGAGACACAGACAGCCGTGGGGGGACTGCAAGGGTGGAGTGACTCATCTCTGAGTGGTATAATAAGCTCCCAGCACATCAGCTGGCTAATTGTTCTCCAGCGGTTTGTGGCTATTATGGCAAAGGTGGGCTTTGGGGAACAATTTAAGGGCTTTAGTCACTAATATCAGAGTGTGTGTATGTGTGCGGTATTTTTGGAACAGCCTCTCAGGTAAACTCCCAGTAGCTTTTCTCTGCTCTTCACCTTATCTAACATTTCCAAGGCTTTGAAGTGATGCAATGTATCACTGAAATAGTGTTTGATTAAACTTAAGAGAAGAATCTGCTGGGGCCTAAACCCCTAGAAATAGCAGTTTCAGGTTTGAGTGGAAGCAAAGATTGTTGCTTTTGTGGTTTTTTTTCATGGCATGAATAGAGAGTTTAAATAGGAGCATTGTGCACTAGTTTTTGAGAATTTGGAAAATTTTTAAAACTGGTAAGGGGTCTAAATCATGGCCTAGAGGTTTAACTGCAGCTGAAGCAGTTACTACTTCAGCTCTGAGCCTGGAATTGTGCTTGGAGCGTGGTGGCTGTTCCAGATGCAGATCCATGTCTGCAGCTGTTGCTGCTTTGCAGCTAAGGCTCAGTTCTACATTCCTGACAGCTAGGCTCTTTTCAGTTGCCTTACTCATCTCCAAGTCTTCCTCAGCTCAGATGATCTCTGTGAGAGGTGAAAATCAGAATCTGGAAGTCTCAAAGAGATGAGGATAGAGAGGAGTTGCAGCTAATTGGTGCATTCAAGTTTCATCCAGTGTCTGTACAGACACTTGTAGTGTTGCCTCAGTAGCTTAGTTTCAGTGTTAAGTATTTCTCTTTTTGTCTGTGTTAATTTATTGATTTTTTTTTTTAATTTATGAATTTTTTTTCCTCTAAGCTAATTTAATATTGATGTAGGTTTGTTTGTGATTAGATGTTGTAAGTACTCATAACATTTGTGTCTGTTGTCTTCAGTGGAATTGCAGGGGGTGAATCCTGTTCACTGTGCCAACTGTAGAAGGAATAATTTTGCCATATATTACCTTGTTTGCTCAGCAGTCCATTGAACGCGCTTTGTGGTGCAGCTCACACGAGGCACTGTGGTCCTTTCCATCACAGGCTGTGCTGGGATTTGTCAGACAGCAAACTTTGCAATTGGATCCTTTTCATCGTTGTACGTATGAAACCAATCCTTTCCTGGCTCTGTTTGCATCCCAGTGTGCAGGTGCTCAAGAGCATTGCTCAGATAAATGCCACTCTGAGGAGAGGACAGAAATCAAATTACAGCTTCATGGAAATTGTGTTGTGATGTGATTAAATGAACTAATTTTGAAGTTCCATCTCAGACTATAAACTTATTTTTTTATTAGGGTTATCTGCCTTGCTCTCAAATTAAGCTGCTGGAAGGTTCAATTTGCAGGATGCAATTCAGAGGCTTTTTTTAGTGCCATGGGAAGGATTTCAATACCCACAGCTTCTTAGAAAGTGATAATTTGCTTATCTAGAAATCTTTCTTTTTATTTTTTTAAAGATTACTGGAAGTCTAGGTTGTGATTATTTTGTCATTTTCCAAATAGACTGGGAGAATATCTGTGAAATAGTTTTTCTTTATGATCTCAATCAAGTGACAGTATTTTTAAACTCAACAGATATCTTTTGTGTGAAACAACAGTTTTGCTGTTATCTACTGCTAGTTGGTTTTTTTTTAATTGAATGTTGCCAGTTTCTACAGCCTTGATTTGCTGTTGGGGCTTTTGTACTTGTTTTTATGCTTCCTATCACTCAGAAATGTGTTTCTTCTACTTGGAATTCTGACATGGCTCAGAGTGCCAAGGACCCTCTTGGATATTTGTCCCCAGTCTTTGACAGGAAGAAAGTGGTGCAAAGTACCAGGGCACAGAGAATTGTCAGAGAATGAGAATTCCCAAACTGCACCCCTGTGGCATTGCCCCTGCCCGCTCATAGGAAGGTTTGACGTGGAAGAATCCTAAATTTCAGCAGTTTGCTTGGGAAAAGGTACTTCCAAGGCCTGGATGTAACGTGAGATGGAAACACTGTCTACAAATTCAATATGCAGATTTTTTGCCATTTTTTGTGGTATTCCCAGTCGCTGTGATGATCAGGATGTAACTCCATGGGTCAGGGAGCCTGCAACACTTCAGTCTGCTCTTACTTTATGTCAGGGTTTGAAGTTGACAGAACTTCTTCTGCTTCAGGTCGGTGCTTTAAAAATTATTTCTTAGCAACCACTGTGTGAGCACAGGAATCTGCCTTGAGTCACTGCAAACAAAAGACCCATTTAACATTTTTCTAATTACTTGATTCATCTACTGTCGGTAATTTTAATTTAGTAAGAGGAGGAGGCGGTTTTGGAAGGCTTTTGTTGTAGTTTTAATACATTTTTGGTTCTGAGGACTTGAAGCACCTGCTGAAACACTGGCCTGACTTGGCCCTTATGTTGTGTTTTGGCTTAGAAATGTTTTTCTTCCCTTCCATGACTTTACAGAGTACAATGACACATCCTTCCTGTTGTGTCATTCAAGATAAACTTGGATTTTAATCCAAGTTTATCCAAACATTATCTGTAATACTCTTTATACAGTGAATCCTGTGGTGTGTGTGGGGCTGTGGTCAGGTCAGATCTCTGGGCCATCAGGTGTTACAGCCCATCTCCATGAAAGCCCCTCCTTTAGGATGATGGGAGAATCCCTTATCATGAAAACAACCCCTTTTCACTAGAAAAGAACTGTCCTCCTGGCTTGTAGAGGTCAATGTCTCAGTTCCAGTTGTTTTTTCCCCTATTTTCTGTGCAGTGCAGAGGTGCTGTTTTGGAAAACGTTTGAGCAGGTAAGCAAAGGCATTTAGTACTAAAGTTATGTATGTAAAATGTTTTGGAAGAGGATAGCTCTTCAAAATTAAAATTCAATCAGTTTAGGACCAGGTGCAGTTGTGTTTAGAGAAAGAAACTGAAAGTTGTCGCCAGTGGAAACAAAGAAAGGAAACCCACTGGAGTTTGGTCAAAACAATGGCATATTTAATTTGGGTCATTTTCTTTACAATGCACTTTTTTTTTTAATGTGGAGTTTAACCTTCTTGCTTTTGCTTTGGTGCTTTCTGGAGGCAGCTCCTCTGAGCCCTGGGGCTCCTGCACCTACCACAGAGCAATTCCCTGCAGACCTGGGGTGCTGATCAGCCCCTCCCTGGGTTCAGGTAAAGTGGGATAGCAGCAGTCTCTGTCATGATTGTCTATCTGAGGTGATACAGTTTGTTTAGTCAGCTTTTTGTTTTGTTTTGTTGTTGGTTTTTTTTCTGTGACATCATTCTCTAGACAGGTGAAATGTTTGCTGGTGGTTCTCACAGGGCTGAGTTCTGTCACCTCTCAGTCCTTACTCCGGTTGCAGAGTTGAAAAGAACCCACAGTCCGTGTCTGTTCTACAGGCCTTCAGTGGTGGCTGCAGATGGAGATGGTTATGGGTCTCACCCACATCCCATTTGCATCTCTTGAGCTTTAGCAGTTAATGAAGATATTAACAGAAGTGATGCTCCTGTGTCCTGATCCAGGTGCACGTACAGCCTCAGGTGCACTCCAGCACTCTGTGCAGCCAGAACTGACCCTCTAGCTGGTGGCTTTGTGGTTATTTCAGCTGAGAAACAGAAGTTGTCAAAGTCATCTTTGGTTTGTCCTGAGGCTGTTTTGGAGGAGTGTCACAATCCTGGGCTGATCAAAGGCTGTACAGGCTCCGCTCCAGGAGAGACCGGGAGGCGCCGGGTCCCTGTGGGACTGACACCTGTGCACAGGCTGATAACAAGTAGCTTTATTTGCTGAGCAGTTTTTAGAAATGCTGAGTGGATGCACATTGCATGAGATTGTATTTAGAATGTGGGTTTAGGAAGGCAAACATGCTTGGAAGTTGGGAGAGCCCCACCTGGGCAGTACCTGTGCGTGAGGCTCCCGGGGTGAGCACGGGGGACCCTGCGGGGTTAGAAAGAGGGCAGGGAGTCCAGATGGGCTGTTCTGGCTTCCTTCGAACTATGAATTTGTAAGATGAGCATAGCAATTTTGTAATTGAAAGCTTTGGCTTCTCTCTGATGGTCATTACTGGAGATGCTTTCATTAAAAGGTGAGATAAATTCAACTGAGTCCTCGTAAAGATGAACTCAAATCTTGCTGTGCATATGCAAGTCATTCTCAGTGTCACAGAGATCACGTGAGTCAAGCAATCAAATGCTTAATAAACCAAGTCATTACTTTTTTGGTAAATTGAAAAAAATTCTTCTGGGATTTCAGCTGTAAATGAATCCTTGAAAATCAATAATTAGATTAGTAAAGGATGACATTTTAATATGCTGGCAGGAATATAGAGGGATTTGTCAGGGGAAGCAAAACCAGACTTTGCACTAAAGTGGCTTAGGTATATTTATAGTGCTAGTGATTCTGTGTGTGTGTGGAATCTTTGGACTATTTTAATATAACGTAAGGCTTTGAGCTTTAGCTGACTCAAGTTGCTCGTTTTATGAAGTTACGTTAGTACCACACTGTGAAGTATTTTTAAATATTAGCATTACTGAGTATTAAAAGTATTTCATAAAAACATTTTTTAAAAACTTTTTCTGTAGATGCTGTCAAATGAATTGATGTTTAGTGTTCAAAGAAATAAAACCTGAGGGCTGTAAGGTACCTGTATGTTTCTGATCCCCTCTGTTTTTGAGGGGTTAGGTATTTCTTGAGGTTAAATTGTCACTAAAACCTACTAAAAATAATGGTGCAGTTAATCCTTTCGGAGGACAGGAAGCAGCATTACCTCCAGCCATGCTTTTGAACTGTCTGAAAGGATTTGCATTTGTGTGTATTGTCTTGACAGACTTACGTCTTTAGAAATGCTGTACAGCACAGTCTTTTGCAAGTTCCTATGCTGATAAATTTCCCTCCATATGTAACCTTTGAAATCCAGTTTCTATTGTAATTCTAGCATGTAAACACTAGATTCAATTTTGTATTCCTCTAATGAATGCAACAGGATGGAAACGAGTTTGCAATTGCTAATGATGAGCTTTTTTACTGTTCTTAATACTCGTGGGTATGTCTCTTCTTCAGGGATTTCGAAATTGTATTCGTACCTTTTTTAATTGGTTTTTTCCACATGCTGTTTACAATTAAGGCGTGAGCATGGGAGGCTGTGCGTGCATGTGCTTTTAGGTTGCTTTGCTGAAGGAAACGCAGTGGAGTGATCTTCCTTTAGAACCTCTCTGTTGCCATGGGGGGTTGTGGCTGCCCCGTCCCTGGGAGCGTCCCAGGCCAGGCTGGACAGGGCTAGGAGCAACCTGGGCCACTGAGAGGTGTCCCTGCCCATGGCAGGGGTGGGATGAGATGGGCTTTGAGGTCCCTTCCAACCCAGCCCTTTCGTGACTCTGTGATGCTCGTTTCTCCTCGTGTCCCCCCTGTCTCCCGGCGCCTTCGCGGTCCCTGGCACGGCAGAAGCTGCCCGTCACTCCGGGGGGTTCTGTGGAGATCTGACATTGGTCAGAGGAGTTCTGGGAGACAGTCCAGCTCCTTCCACCAGTAGTGTTCCAGCTTGTAGCTCTTCCTTGAGTGTCAGTGAGAAGGCCAAGAGTAGATAAAATCACAGGTAAGAATGTGTATGTGTGTGTTTGTAAGAACTTTGTGCACCTTTTAATGCTGGAAATTGGTTTGTATTAGAAGATGAGAAAGAGCTGTGAGTGTGAAACCCCTGCTAGGAAGAACTATGGGAAACATCCACCAAAGCAGATTAGAAAAGCAAACAGGGGAATTAGAGCCTGTGCGACCCTTCAGAGTCTCTAATGCTGATTTAATTCTGACACAGCAGGGACGGGCGGGGTGTCGGGGTGGGCTCCTCACTGTCTCTGCTCAGGAGGGGTGATGCTGAAGGTGGGTGTTTTCATACAAGGCAGCTGAGGAAGAGTTGTTGTTGTGGCTCCACAATTACCTATTTTGTGCCAACTCAGAACTGTTGTTGAAACAGGGAAGAGGGGTTCTTCCACCCCACAGTTTCAATAGACATTGCTGTAGCTGATTTTTCAACAAAGACTAATAATAAGAAAAACTATGGTTGAGCCAAAAATGACAAATCTTACTGATTTAAAATAATACTTGCATATTTTTAATTATTAAATGGAACCAGATAAATCGGAAGCATGTAAATATCTGATTCTAAATCTTTGCGTAAGTATTTCTGAGAGGTAATTTTGCTATGAGCTGTTAAAACTCAAGGAAATGTATTATTCCCTTTGAGATGGTCTGTACCCCAGCTGTGTCATACATCTCTTGGCTTGTTCCCTTTTTGCTGTAGATGTACATATATATATTTGTGTAGTGTGCAGCTGTACAGTCACTGCCATGTTGAACTGATTGTTTTAGAAGAAGTATCTATGTGTATTTTACATATACGTGTACTTGTCTCTCCAAACAAGCAGTTGAACATGACAGCAGCTGTACAGGCACAGAGTTTAGGGCTTTGTACAATATGTAATTTTAAGAATGTCAATGTGGTTCTTAGCGGATTTTATAAACACTTTTCTGACTCTGTTATCAGCACTTCCCATCCGAAGAGAAACTGCACATTTTTCAGTGATTGTTCCACTGGTTACATTTTTTGTCTGCCATTTGTTCTGGATCGATGTAATCTTGATACTACTACAATTTCAAGGGCTGTTGACGCATTTCACATAGCCTAGGATTGCCTGTTCTCCAAATATATGGATCATGCATCAACAGTACTAAGTAGCCTTACTGTTTGCCTAAAAGCCTAGATAATTTATTTAACATTCTCTCTTTAAAGAGAGGTCTCTGGAAGGAGTGGCATATTTTAGGATGCTCCTTCTCTTTAAAGGGAAACTCCGAATTGACTTGCAGTACTTGTTGATCAGTGATATTATTGTAGCCAAAGGATGCATGGGTGGTTTAATAGGAAGTTTTTGCTTCAAGTTCCTTGATGAAATGTAGTGTTCTACAGATCTGTGTGAAGAGTGTAGTTTTTTATTCTGAAATGCACTTGTACACTTTATTTGAGAGGTCTGAATGGATCATAAATAGATTTAAGAAATAAATGATATGTCACATGTTTTCACGTCTTGTCTGGGGTGACTTTCCTGTGTGTGCTGGCAAAGGTGTGTTCCTGGGGACTGGGTGGGGTTTGTCCCTCTTATCTTGATTGCTCTGAGTCTTCTGGCCTGCCTGTAGTGCCAGGAGCATGTTTGTGTCACGCTGGATCCATCCGTGCTGGAGGGCACTGTGGGCAAACTCCGTGCTGTGATTTTCCTGTGGGAAACTTGAGCCCTAAAAGGAAACGAACAGACTGAAAAGGCTGGATATCACAAGGGATTCACTTTTATTTTTAGAATTGCACTATATTGCCATATTTGGGCTGAAAGTATGCTGTATCAATGCACTATTGTGTCCAGTTGCAGTTGTCTAACCAGTCCAAATTCATCTAAATTATTCAGGTTTTTTCTCCACAAATACTATTTGTCTGTGAATGTTCTCAGTAAGTCCTGACTCCAGGTAACACTTCCATTCTGTGGGCAGCATTCCTGGTGGGAAGTTAATCAAGTACATTACTCCGAAAGCAGGGTTCGTGATACTTCCTTAAGGTCTCAGTAACAGGTGTAATTCCTCTTACCAAAACCTTCTACAATGGTCTGGGCAGAGACAAATGCAGGAAATGCACTTTGTGTCAAAGTCAGTGTAAATGTGGCTTGATAAAAGTAATTTTGGGAATGCCATGAACATGCAAAATAGACCAGGTGGCACAGCATCCTGCCAACACTGAAAATAGCTATTGGCAGACCTTTTTGTATTTTTGAATGTTCTTAAAATGTCCAGATCTGCTCAAAGTACTGATCCCCACTGTGTAATATTATTACCCTTGCTGCTGCCCATGCAGTTTGCAGGGGTTTGGCTCTTTCTGCTTGCTGGGCCTGCTGGAAGCTGCCCTGCCTTGGTGGCTCTGGGATGGCTTGTCCCTGCCTTGCAGCAACACACCACAGGCTGATCCAACCCTGGGCAAAGCAAGGAAAGTTCCACTGATGGATTGAGTGTCCAGGCCCTTCCCACAGTAATCTCTGACCAAGTGACAATTCTTGCAAAGGCAGGAGGACCTTCCTAAGGAAAAATTGCAGTGTGGAAATGTGTCCCATTGTGGCAAGAGTGAGGGTCAGGCACAGCCTGGGTTTGTGGTGGTTGTGACCGATAACTCACCCTGTGAGCAGGATCCCACGTTTGGAATTGTTCTGGGGGCTGGGACAGGGGGAATCTGAAGTTTGGACCTCACCATTTTTCCCCTTTTATGCTGTTTTTAAAGCCAGCCTGTGTCTTGGTAAAGGGTTTACACTCCCATGAGGTTTCTCCAGGAGCGTGGTGCGACAGGAGTTGATCTGTGGGTGACGAGCCATTTCCAGCAGGCAACTCCCTCTGTTCTCTGGAGATCTCATATTTCATCTTTTATCACCACAGATCTTGTCCCTTCAGCAATTCTTTGCTGCTGCTTCTTCATCCTCTTGGGTTTACGTAGGGGATTAGGAGGAATAAACCTGAGCTGCTGAAAACTGCAAGTAGATCAGCCCCAGGAAGAGGTTCTGGGAACTCCAGCTCTTCTGTGTCTCTAATTGTGCCTTAAGCTACAGAAAAAGCTTCTAAAGTAGCACAGTCTCACTCTGAAGATGTTGATCAAGTCTGGAACTGCACGATACGGTTTGCACATCCCAGGATGCTGCCAGGACGATCACAAAAATACAAGAAAAATGTCTTTTAAGTGTGACAAGTTTAGGAGCTGGGAACCAATATGCTTTTATATACAGACTGACAGAACAGATGGGCTTTTCCCTGCTGGACTGTGTTCTGCTTTCCATAATTGCTCACGTAGTTTCTGTTTAAATCAGCCTGGAGAGGAAGGTTTCAGTATAACTCCCCTAATATTTTAAAGTGCAGAAAAGAGGGGGAGGAAGGGTGTGTTCTGAGCCTGAGCATCTACATTTTCATGCTTTCCTTCAGAGCAGCAAACTGTTATGAGAATTTTAATCTTCACTACACTCGCCTCAGTTCTCATGGCTGGTTTCCATTCTGTTTTCTTTATTACTTTCTTTTTCTTCCTGTCATTCTTAGCTTTCTATTTTTCAATCCCAGTTTGTGAAGGGTGTGGGTTCAGAAGGGTTTCCTTCAGTTCCCAGTCCCCTGAAAGCATGAGAAATTGCCCATTGAGCCAATTCTCACAGCAAGGTATAAAAATAGGAGTAAAGAAAAGGTTACACAATGCTTGGATTGCAGCAGTTTGTACTAATGGGGAGATTTCAAAGCCATGGTTTGGAAAACATTTTTTAAACCTTATCATTTCCGCTGATTTTTCTCTCCCCGAGCTGTGTTTCAGCTGCAGGAACTTGAGTTACAGATTGCTGAAGGAATTGTACCGAAGCACAGGAGTCAAGCGCTGACCAAGTCACGCAAAGCCAGAGAGGCCACTAATTAGTTCTCTTTAGCCATAATGAGTGATTTGTTTGAGAAGCCTCTCTTAAGAGTTTCCAGTCAGATGCTTTGGTCTCTGCTGTTAAGTAAGTGGATTAAAAGGCAAGTGGATTGGAGGTAATTTTGCCATTGCAGCAGAATGCAGGTGACACTCAGGAAACGCCCCTGTGTGGTGCCAGTGCTGCTGGCAGGGACCAGCAGCTGAGCTCCTGCAGAGCCCTCCTCTGCAATTCAGCCTTGCAAACCTTCCAGCCACCAAAAGTTCTCTCTCAGGCTGTATTCATGTGTTCAAAGTGCACAGAATCTTTTCTGAGCCTTGTCTTTCTCTCCTTGCAAAACGTGCTGAAGCCAACAGCCAGCCGTTAGTGCATTTGTCTTTGACTTAAAAGGTAGATATTTATACAAAATTTATTGAGCATTGGGTTTTGTTTGTTTCTGATTTCCTTTTAATGAGACAGACTCTTCAGCGTGTTAATTATTATCAAATTGGAATGTTGAACAGTACTTTCGATATAATTTCCCAAACAATCTGGTAACAGATCCTAATAGCAGTGTAATGCTTTCCTAATGAAATGTCTGTATTAAGCCCCGGAGAGGAGCATTAACCTTGGATTGAAATCAGAAGACAAAATGAAGCACAGTGTGGTAATTTTGTTGTTTGCAAAATGATTGTTGAAGAAAAAGACTTCCAAGCTGCGTTGAGTGATCTTCACACTGATTACATCGTGTACTTGTTTTACTGCCTTTTACTTCTAATCTTTTTCAGTTTGCTACAGAAACGTGGGTTACTTGGATAGAGTGAAACTCTTTTTTTGTTACTGTTCAGCTTTCCAAATGTCCAAGGCACCTGAAACTGTGTCAGAGTGATGTGGAGAGCAAAGTCCCATGTTCCTCATGCTGAAATCTCAGCTCATACAGGCACCTGTCCCTGCATTTGGTGCTGTTTTACTGTACAATACTTTCTGGGGCTCACACTCAGATTTCTGGGTTTTGTAGCTGAATTCTGAGGAGGGGATGCAGTGGTTTCTCGGCTGAGCCTTGGGGGCA
This sequence comes from Grallaria varia, assembly GCA_013396735.1. Lineage (NCBI taxonomy): Eukaryota > Metazoa > Chordata > Aves > Passeriformes > Formicariidae > Grallaria > Grallaria varia. The sequence goes on from VWZG01010746.1 coordinate 99,169, forward strand.
GATTTTGGCAGCAGCTGCTTAGAGCTGAGTGCCACTGCCTGCAGCTGGGAGATAAAAGGAACATGCCTGGGCAGTACTGGGGATCAGGAGCCTCCAGGGGAGGCCTGGAACATGTGTGTGTGTCCGTGTGTCCTGCCCCTCACTGACTATTCCCAGATGTGTTTGGGTAACCAAATCTATCCAGACGGTGATGTGGAGCTGCCAGCCTGCTCTGGTGGAGTAGACTGTGTTTTGTTAAATTTAGAACAGTGCACAGAACTCAGTGCCAATCTTCCAACACTCAGTCCTAGGAAACTGTAATTTATATTCTTTTGATGTGTTTTAATTTGCATATTATTTTCTTTCTCTAACAGGAGTCTCCACAAGACAGTGCCATCACCCGAGACATCAATCGAACGTTCCCTGCTCATGATTATTTTAAAGATACTGGGGGGGATGGCCAGGACTCCCTGTACAAAATATGCAAGGTATTCTTTAAATCCTTCTGGGCCGGTTTTGGTAGCTTGTATTCAACGTCATTGGCTGGTAGCTGAGAAGAATGTGGGTGTGTCACCATTACCTGTCATGGGGACAGACTCTGGCACGGGCTCAGGCTGGTCCCTCGTGGGAGCTGGTGATGGTGTCATTCCAACAGGAGACATAGAGCCCTTCTGGATTCCTGAACACTGAAGTGTTTGGTGCAGAGACTTCCCATGATTGCAGACCTGCCAGCCTGCATCAAGGCGGACAAATTATGTAACTGGAGATAACTGTACCTCCCATGAATGTTGTAAAGCCACAGACCTCACTGAGGCTGCTCATTAAAAGGAATATATCAACAGACATGGGCAGTATTCAGTTAGCTGGAGTTGTTTAAGCTTGCAGCACTTTCTTTTGTATTCCTGGTGTTTCTCCCTCTTCTTGATGTCTCTGTGGCACCTGTTGAGAGGTAACAGCACTCAGACAAGTGGTTTAATAGGGTGCATCACTGTAAGCAGGCCCTGCCCCTGCAGGTCCAGGTTGGTACTCACACAGGTTATCCCTTTGTTAGGATGGCAGTGGCTGCACTTGGGACAGTTTTATGGAGCTGTGTTCGACATACTATTTGTTCTGTTTTCCTTGTGTTTGTAGCTTGAGACAGATACAAGTAAAGTCTTGATTGTTTTTTAGGCCTACTCTGTCTATGATGAAGAGATTGGCTACTGCCAAGGCCAGTCGTTCCTTGCTGCTGTGCTGCTGTTACATGTAAGTGCTGTGTTTTCCCTCACTTGTTTTAAACTTTAGAATTACTATTGCTCCACTTTGCCTAGAACAAACTTCTGAACCTGCAGGGTTGCAGGGCTCATATCCACTTGTACGTTGGTCAGTGATAATGTGATTCTAGACAGAGAGGAGTGCATTGTTTCAAACCTCCTGTGGTCTTTGGGGGGACTCTGCTCTGCAGTCAGTGTTCATTCCCTGTGTCCTGTTCCAGGACCCCTTCCATTCAGCCCTGCACTCAGGAGCACTAGTAGGCATGGAATTTGTGTATAAGACAACACTGTAACTGTTTTTATTGCAGGGTTTTAAGGTCAGATTTAAGCTTTTTAGAAGATGTTCCTGTTAGAATCAGTCAGAAATATGGGTGGTAATTGCCATGTCCTCTACACACAGAAGAGTTTAGGGCACTGAGGGGATGCCAGTGATTAAGTCTCAGGGCAGACTGTGCTGCCTGTGGGCTGTTGTCTTGTAGGTCTTTGTGCTCCTTGGTTTCAGAGGTTGGGGAAGGATACAATAATATTTAAATATTTTTAAAAGAAACTGTATTATGCTTTTTTAAACTTAATTGCTGTTGATAGAAGTGATCTCATCAATGTAATATCCCTTAATTGCTGTTGTGTTCAGAAGCTAGAGAGAGATTGATGGTTCCTGTGTGTCAGGAGCCAGAGTTTTAGATTCACTCACGCCTGGGAAGTAGGAGAGGATTAGAAATGTGTACAAATTATTTATAGACTGTTCTGGTTTAAAGTAATGTCTGCTCTTTGTCAGTGTTCCTGTTGGAAGGGGAGCTGGAACTGGGGCGTTCCTGAGGCCAGTTGTGCTCAGAGGCTCCTGTTCCCCACTGCTGTCCAGGGGCTGCTGCTGCCGTAGAGGATGGGCTGGCACAGCAAGGCGGGTCTTTAGGGGGGTTTCCATAATTTTTTGAAGTCAGTGGAGGATATAGAAGAGATTGTGAACTCCGTTCTTGTGAAACAAAAGCTAAGTCATTAATTATAACACCTTTTAGTTCATTGTTACTGTCATCTGCAGTATTTACTTGATGAGCAGTTAATTCTTAATTTCCTCACTGAATCAGTTCAAGAAGGGCAACACTTCCTGATAGGAGAACTGAACACTTTTACTGATACAGATGTGCTTTCTGTTAGCTTTTTCATTGTCATATGCCCATTTTTTAATATCCATTGCAGTAGACACTCAATGTCATGACTGAACCATGTGTTATTCCAGAGTTCTCCCTTTATCAATAGTTGTGGCTTCTGGGATTAAAAAAGTTAGATTTCAAAAAAGTTTCTTTTTCTTCGATTCTCTTTGAAGTCAGCCTTTGGATTGTGGCTGTTAGGGAAAATAAATAATAAAAGCAAATGTTGCAGAAAAGGAAATTAAGTTCCTGGGAGTCCTTCACTCCCACTTTGGAATGTTTCAGCAGAGTTTTCAGTTTTAACAAACTCCATCTGCAGATTAATAATAGAATACTCGAGATGGATGTTCTGTCCTTTACAGGAACCAGTGATTGACCTGAAGTCAGAGTTTTCTATGGAAATATGAAAACTGAATTTTGAGGGCAGGGAAAAATGTCAAAACACTGATGAGCTTTGAGTGTTTCTTCAGTTTTTGGCAGGAAGGGGACATTGAACCTTCCCAAACCAGTGCTGAGTTGGGATATGTGGATCTTTTGGTGGCAGTTACTGCTCTCTCTTATTCATGCCATCTAATACATAAACACTAAATGTAACAATGTCATTGAGAAAGGATAATATATAATGACACGGGAAAGATTCTGTTTGACATCCTCTGGTAATACTGCTCCTGCCTTATTTACCTTGAACAAAGGGTTAGGCTGGTCAAATCTGTAAGATTGAGATTCTGACATGATTTGCAGCAAAGACCCAGGAAACTGCTTTGGTCTTGATGTCTGGAAGGTGTGTTTTCAATGGAGTGATGGGAAGGTGGTTTATCCCACAGATTAAGACTGAAATGCCATTTGCAGCACTAAACGCCATTTTGTGTGTTAATTAATATTCTTGTTGACTTTTAAACTGGATTAAAAGGTGGAGACAGTTTATCCTTTCAGCAGGAGGGAGCAGAGGGGAGGTGCAGGCGAAGGGAACTGCTGTGGGTTTCAGTGCTCTGTGCTGAATGATTTCCTCCCTGCCAGATGCCTGAGGAGCAAGCGTTCAGCGTTCTGGTCAAAATCATGTTCGACTACGGACTCAGGGAACTTTTCAAGCAGAACTTTGAAGATTTGCACTGCAAGTTCTATCAGCTGGAGCGCCTCATGCAGGTGGGGCTCGGGCTGGGGGGGAAGGGCTCAGAGCCTGCCAAACCCTGGGGTTTGCTGTGGGTGTGCACAGCGTTTGTCACCTCTCAGCAGGGACGGTGAGGTGGCTTTGCCCTGTCAGCGAGCACTGGCTGGGTCTTGCTGAGGCAAGTTACAATGTCCCTGTGGGCATCCACACCCGGGCAAACCTTTGGCATCCTCAGGAGGCCCCCTGGCCTGTCAGGTGTGGTGGGTACAAAGCCCTGCCTTGCTACACTGAGTGTCACTCTACACAACTTACTTCTGTAATTCAGGATTTCAGCTGCGGTTCCAAATAGCCTAAATTAACTTGCAGTGTTTATGTGTTTTTTTATTCCCAGGAATACATTCCTGATCTGTATAACCACTTTCTGGACATCAGCCTTGAAGCACACATGTATGCTTCCCAGTGGTTCCTGACCCTCTTCACTGCAAAATTCCCTCTCTACATGGTCTTCCACATTATTGACTTGCTCCTGTGTGAGGTGTGTGCTGGCACTGGAGACTTGCACAGCTCCCTGCTCTATCACTGTGTTGGTTCATGTCCTTGTTACTGTCTGTTCCCTCCGAGCAAGGCCTGTGGTATCTTTAGTGGTTGTGTTTCTGCAAGGAAAGAAGTTCTCAGCATTTCAAAGATATAAATTAGGAGTCAATATCTATAGAAAAGATTGTAATATCCTATTTCCTATAGCACTGTTGAATCCATGTGAGATGACTCCATACAGTGCTCATGGGATGAGAGTTAATTTACTAATACGTGCATTCCTCTGTTCTGGAATTGTATTATGCACAGTGGTAAATAATTTTTTTCCTAGAATATTATTGCATGGAGGCCAATGTGTATAAAATTGCCCAGCTAACTCTCATGCTTGGCAACAAGCTTGGAGCTCTTTCTCCTGGAAAACTTGAAGTCTCTCTATATTTCACAACATATATTTAGAGAGCAAAGATCTTTACACGGAGATTTTTTCTGCAGTCATGTTTAGAACAGTGTATTGGGTACTTTGCTGGTAAGTAGTGTAATTAGAGTCAGCGCTTATTAATATCAGTGAACAAATCCCATCTTGCTCTGAAGCATCCTTGGGTTATTTATGATTTGCTGGTGACATTACACATCCATTCTTCCTCGGATCTGCAGTTGTTCTGTGAAGTGGCAGATTTCCTGCATCTCCTCCACTCAAGGGTTCCAGCATTCAGAAACCTCCTGGCCAATGTTCCTGCCCTTTCCCTGTGTCTGCTGCTTGCTTTGTCCATGTGCCAGTGCAATAGGAAGCAGCAGATGGTATGGAGAAAATGAATTCTGTTTGTTTAGAAACACATTTTCAATTCATAAATAGTAAATGTGCTCATAGGGAGGTTTTAATGTCTTTTTTATTGTTTTAAAGTAACAGTGAAAGAATAATTTAGTAGGAAAAAGAAAAAGATAATCGTGAGATAAGATGAGCAAAGTGTCATGATTATCAAAGGGACCCCTGGAGAAGGTGTGTGCTCCTGCTGACTGTAGAACCGTTGGCATTTAACTGGACAATATAAATAAAACACTTCTAAGGAATAGGCAAAGCAGGTGCCCTGGGACTCTGTCCTAAAGTGAGTCACTTTCTTTTTCATTACACAAATTATCCCAGGTTTTGAAGACCAGAACTTGATATATTGGTGTATATATTGCTGCATTTGAATGGGTGTTATCGGAAATTGCTACGGGAAAATTAAATTGTCTTGAGCTGGCCAACTGCTCATTAAAAAATAAAACAAAGTGCACAACAGTGCCTTCATCATTTCAGAGTTGAAGACTACTGAGGAGATAAGAAAACTGTGTTGATTGTTTTGCTCTCTTTACTGGCTCTTCAGTAAAGAACCTCTCCCAGTTGTTTGCAAAGCCATTCTCTGAGCCTTTGATTGAATATAGCACCTGGTTGCATGAGTATCCTGGCTCTCCTTTCCACAGAAACAAGATAAACAACAAAACTCACCAAATAAGATCATATCCAGGCTTGTAAATACTGATGAATTCATTTGTCTTTTTTTTTTTTCCCAGGGAATAAGTGTTATCTTTAACGTTGCACTGGGATTATTAAAAGTGAGTATACAATGTGGTTTATGCATCATCATGCACCGGATAAAAAATTAAGATGCCTGTTACAAAAATAGGATATTTTTTTTGAGAAGCAAACAGCTCCCTGTGTTACACATGCTGTGTTACACTGTGCAGCACAGTGCTTTTTGAGGGGGGAACAGAAGGTTGCAGAACTAGAAACAAGCACTCTTTGCAGAAGGCTGAGAAGCAGGGATGCTCTCAGAGCTTTCCAAAACCGTGGCTGCTTTATTTCTCTGGGAATTCAGTAGTTGTACCGAACGGGCTTTTCCTGGTGTTCTTTCCCTGTGTCCAGACCACCAAGGATGATTTGTTACTGACTGACTTTGAGGGGGCTCTGAAGTTCTTCCGTGTGCAGCTGCCCAAGCGGTACCGCTCCGAGGAGAACGCCAAGAAGCTGATGGAGCTGGCCTGTAACATGAAGGTGAGGGGGGTGACACTGCAGGGCCATCCCCGGGGACAAGGCCTGGCTCCAGCTGCAGCTCACTTGGCCAAATGCCAGTGCAGCTTAATTGGATATGATCGTGTAGATCCATTTTGAGTTAAATACACTGGTGTGGTTCAAAGCATCCTTTGTGCCTCAGATTGACCAGAGGAAATCTGTGCAGCATCCGTGTGAAGTGCACCACATCCAGGGTATCCTGGGGTCCTGGTGCAGTAGCAGTGTGGGTACCAGTATCCTGCACAGAGGTCAAGCATATCTTGTATGAAACTAGTGTAGAAATTACAGAATAATCAAGAATAAAGCTGTTTTAGCTTTCCACTCTTAATTTAGCATTAGCCACAGATGAAATGTTGCACGTGCATCTGGTTCAGTTCTCAGGCATGTGGTGTGGCTCTTGGGGGTGTCCTGTGCAGGGTTGAGTTGGACTTGATGGTCCCTGTGGGGCCCTTCCAGCTCAGCATATTCTGTGACTCTGTGATAATAAGTACATTTGTCTCTTATGTTTCCAAGTAACAACTTGTTCCTTTTCCCTCTCTGCCAACACTCCCTGCGTTCCCAGTGCTGTGGGAAGTGGCACAAGAAAAGTGTCTCTGGGTGGACATGGCAAGGGTGTCCAGGGTGTTCTGGAGAGCAGGGAGGTCTGGGGGGATTAAAGGGGACGTTGTGGAGAAAAGCACAGACAGCACTGCTGGGCTCAGCACAGGTGCTGAACGTTTGTGTATCACATCCCTATGTGTTACCCCTGATGGAAAGGCTGCACGTAATTGCTTTCCTTGACCTAATATATAAGTCCTTTGCTGTCAGTAGAAATCTCCAGCTCTGTATCTGCAAGTGTTTTTTTGAGCAGAAAAGGGCCTGATGTCAAAATAAATAATTTATAGGAAGGGAGAAGTAGCCTGGGTAAGGCATTGTGATTAGAACAGCATTCTGCTGGAAAGGAGGTCAGGAAAGGATCAGCTGGAGACAACACTCGATTCTTCATGTCACTCATCAGTGTTGCCATCAAATCATGGAATCACAGAATGATGGAAGGGACCTTAAAGCCCATCCAATTCCACCCCCTGCCATGGGCAGGGACACCTTCCACCAGCCCAGGTTCCTCCAAGCCCCATCCAGCCTGGCCTTGGACACTCCCAGGGACGGGGCAGCCACAGCTTCTCTGGGCAACAGATGTTAGCAGAGCTATGTCAGCTGCCTCCTGTGCCCCTGAAAAACTGTGGTGGAACTTCAGTGTTCGTTTCTGCTTTCTGTGACCACACAAAGCCAGAATCCTTCCCCGGGTCATGGTCCCTCCAGGCCTCCCATGCTCAGAATTGGTGACAGTGGCAGATCTTGTCAGGATCATCTAAAAAAGGCAAAACTGGCTTAATGCACTTGGAAAGAAGAAGAAAATACAGTTGTGTGTTTGCCTTTCTCCCCTTTCTCATGGCTGGGTGCCTCACTTGTCGGGATCTAACCTTTACACAGGTTGGTGTATGAAACCCAAAAACTTGGGCAGTGTTTGAGCAGAGGCAGAGCAGGGAAATAATGCACTCAAGTTACTGGCTTCGTTGTCAGTGAAGGGTTAACACTCTGGGTGGGTGTCTGGGGTGCTCAGTGGGAATAACTGCTGCAGTTGTGATGTGGTTGGACACATCAGTTAGATGGGGTGGCATCTCCAAAACTGTCTCCCAGGGGCCAGGAGGTGCTTCTGGTCAGCTCTCACTAGAGGGAGCCTGGCCACCAGGTTTCTGCAGCTCCTCTCCGGGGAGGTTGTTCCTGATAAAACCAGAGATAAGAGAAACCCAACACCTGCCTGTCATTGATGCATGTAAAATTCAGCCTGTTTCTCAGAAAAGGGGTTTTTTTTAAGAGGAAACTGTAGCCATTTATTTGGGTTACTGAAGAAATAGCAAAGGTTCAACTTTTAATGCTAGAGATTTCATTTAGGTGCAACTTGCCTGTGAAATGCTCCCAGTGTTGTTGGCATGGTCCGTGTTGCTAAACCATCATAGCACAAGGCACAGGTGGCACCAGGAAAGGGGCTGGTCAGGACCAGTTACAGCTTCCCTTGTGTCCCCTGGCCCTGCAGGACCTGAGCCCTGGGCACAAATACTGAAAATCACCTTTCTGTCCCTTCTCACAGAGGAGGAGCTGGGCCCAGGGAGAGTCCCTGTGCTTGTGTGGGTGTCTGTGGGAGGCCAGGGCAGCGTTCCAGGCGCCAGGACCCCGGAGCAGCACAGGGCAGGGCTCACACACCCCCGAGCTGCCCGGGCTGTTTGCTGCCAAGCTGGAGTGACACTGGCAGAAATGTCAGCTGAGCCTGCACTTGCCCTTTCAGCGTCTGCAGACTCATGTTAAAGTAAACCAAATACTTCTGTGTGGTGATAAATGTTACAGCTGAAGAAGCCACAGCAGCAGGCCAGGTCAGAAATTAAACTTGGCTCGTGGGTTGTGCTCTGCTGAGGCACTGCAATGTGTGGAGCAGCAGAGCTGGGCAGCACAGGGAGGAGCTGGGGCAGGATGCTCTGGGTGCCCCTCAGAACCTTCCCTAGAGCCACAAAGGGACAAGAAGAGATGCTGCTGTCATTACACTGAGTGGAACTGAGTTTCTGACCATCTCTGAGGGACTGAGTGAGGCCACCAGCTGTGCTCTGTAGAGGGCAGAAGCTGCCTAAAGCTTGTACCATAACCCTGTATGAACTGTATTCTTTTATTGATGTTCTGGGCAGGAACTAATGGGCTGCTTTAATTTAGATTAGCCAGAAGAAGCTGAAGAAATATGAAAAGGAATATCATACCATGAGAGAGCAGCAAGCTCAACAGGAGGATCCTATAGAAAGATATGAGGTAACCTCTACCTTCTCAGTCTGATTTAACACACAGGAAGGTCTTACTTTGACTCCTTTTTTCTTGAGCTGTTTTTTTTTGTGACCAGTTTGGATGCAACAGGGGAGTTGGCTCCATGATCATGAAGGGAATCTTTCTCTATGTTGGCAACATTAATCAGGATGGGGTTGTTGTGAGCCCAGCTTTGTGCAAAAAAAGGAACAGTGTGAATTTATGCTTGGGCTTATAGAACTGTGTCAGTAGAGCCTGTTTCTAGCATTTGTGTAATGTGCTGACTGCACCAAAGCCCATGAACAGAAAGGAAAAGCCCAATTAATTCTAGCTCTGCCTTCCATGATTACAATCCTGCCTTTACTCCCCTTCCTAATTTCAAATGATGTATGTTACAGTAAGTATATAATTTTATAAATAGTTTATTTATCAAATATAATATGAGAATAAATTGCACATATAAAGTTATGTATACATACATATACTACAATAACATATGCACAGATATATGTACAAAAATGTATGTATTTTAATCAGAAGAGTTTTATATAAACTTTCTTTAGTACCTGTTTGTGTGCTGGAGTTGTAACAGGAGAGATAAAATAGTGTTTTTCCCAGGATCCTCCTCTCTCACCTGTTTCCAGCATGCAAATTCTATTTTGAGCCCAGAAAGGCAGTACTTGTAGGAAGCTCCTGGCAAGGTATCAATGGCAGAATGATACCCCTCCTATTGCAGGCTTCAAAGACAAGTAATAGGTGAGCAGAGTTATTTATGCCTGGTTTCTTCTCAAGGCTAATACTGCATTTGTGTTATATTCACCCTGTGGCTGGTGTTGTCCTCGGGGAATGTCATGCAGGTAGAGCTGTCCTTGCATACTGGGCATACAAGGCTGCTCCCGTGTGTAAGCACAGTGAGTTCTGTGGTTCTTTGTGTTGACCCTGTTGTCCTGTGGCCTTCAGAGGGAGAACCGGCGCCTGCAGGAGGCAAACATGAGGCTGGAGCAGGAGAACGACGACCTGGCACATGAGCTGGTGACCAGCAAGATCGCACTCAGGAAGGACCTGGACAATGTAAGACACATCTTTGTGCTCTCTAGTGCAGACAGGGGCTGGTTCCTTCTTACTTCTCTCACTGGAGAGGAGATATGTGGAGTATTTTTCATTTGGGTGGGACAGGAGTCCTTCCCCCATGTCCTTGTTGTACCCTGATGATCCAGCCTGTGGCACAGGAGCGGTGACTGAGACACTGATCAGTGTGAGAAGCAGTCAGAGTCACCTGAGGGAAGGGAGAGGTTCTGAGCCTGTACTCGAGTTGCTGCTTTCTTCCCTCTGTATGTTCAAAGAAAGTCCAGCAGGAGCTATGCCAAGTGTTTGAATTGTCACAGACATAGTGATATGGATGCTGGATTCTCTTTTCCTGGCATTTTTATGAATAGGATTTTGCAGCAGACAGGCTTTGCAAAGTGCCTGATAAACTGCCTGAACAAGCCAGTATGAGTCTGTCTGGCTCTGTGTGGATCAGGTTCCTCAGGCAACGCTGGAAACGCTGCTGTGGTTTCCACTTGGCCTGTTGAAATCTGCCCATGTGAACTGCCCATCCTGGGCTATTTCCATTTCAGAAGAGCTCCAAGGAGGAAACTTCAGATTCTCTTTGTGTTACAGGAGTTTTTTTCAGCTTGCTGTCCCCTTCCCTTCTTTACATATTCATGTTTGGGGGATTTTATTAGGATATGCTTACTCTTTTTTGACAGGACGTGCAGAGACAGAAAGGTAGTGGCATTTCTAGCACATGGCAGGCTGGAACAGTCTGTCTGCTGGGGACGTGAGGGGAAGAGTTCAAGTGCTCATGTTTTGCCTTTCTTGTTCTGTGCTAAGATAAGTGCATTTCTGAAATCTCAAAAGAAAATGGCTTCTGAAAGTCATACAGTGCAGGAGTTGACAGGCTTTAAAACGTTCCTGTGTATCTGCCTCAGAGAATTTAAGGTTTCCCACGGCCTCCTGGAAACTTGCTGTTGGAAAAATATTCCTGTCCTGGATGTCGATGCCAATGGGTGAATGTTGCTCTTAATGAGCCTTGGTGTGTGATTTTCAGGTTTATTGCATGTGTGCTCTTTGGTGTTTGATGTGGCTCACAGGAGCACGTTCAGGAGGCAGGTTTTCACCACTCTGGTGTGTTCACCTCCTCCTGCCTGGGCTTTTCCCCTGCACTGGGGAGGCTTCCAGAAGGCTCTGCAGACTGCCCAGCACTGCCACTCAGGGGGTGGACTCCAACAAAAAATGTGCTGAAGGAGCTTTTCTATCAGTTTTTAACTGTTGTTTGTGGCTGCTTGAGCCTCTATGAGACAGTTATACTTTTGCATTGCTTTGTTTAAAGGGAGAGCTGGGAGAGGAACAGAATTAGACAAAATCTTTGATATTCCTCATTGGATATATTATAGTCTTGTCTTCAAAGATGGTAAATGATGTTGGCAGCATTTCGATTACCCCCAGGGAGAACACAGGTAGGTTTGATCCTACTTTAGGACCCTGATTAATTCTTCTAATTGGATCCTGAAATAGTAAGTTTCATTCTGCCAGCCCAGTGCCCTTAAAGGAAAGCACCAAAGGACATTGTTTAACACACCTTTTCTAATACATTCATGGCATGTCTGAAACCTGCAACCCAAAAGATCAAAGCAAAGCATTTGGAAATACAAGAATTTCCTTAATATCCTTTCACTAGACCAGAAAATAGGCTTCAGATTTCTACTGTTGTTGGGCTCCCACACCCCAGTTTGCTTTAACTTTAAAACAGCTTAAAATCCATCCATAATGAAAAGATGTTCTCTTTGCCTTTGCCATCTGTTTTAAAGGATCAGCAGGACTTTCAAGGACTAAAATTCACTTTTTGATTTTCTTTCTTTGAAGGGAATTGGTACAGCTACTTTCTGAAGATTTTATATATCAGTTGAGTTATTGATCTATTTTTATGTGGAATCCATACACCTATTGGGAAGTGCTGTGTTGTGTGTATGAGGCAGGAAAAGGTGTCTTAACTTTGCAGAATTTTTAGTTGTTGTTAAGGAGCCTGATTTTTTTCAATAATACACCTTTTTTCTTAACAAACTGCAGTAAAAAGGGATTGTTGGTTCCTGGTGGGACATTTCTTTGCTTCAAGGAGGAAGGGGAGAGTGGCCTGACCCTTATGTTTACTTTGGCAGCACAGTTTTTCCATGCAGTATTTTCTGGGTGACACAACAGAGATGGTGCCACAGCCATTGGCAGGTGCCATGGAGCTCTGGGGGCTGTTTAAACCTTCTAGAGGCCTTTTTCATTAATTCTGTTCTCATTGCAAGGTTGAATGTTTGGAAATTGAACTTAGGCCTGAGCTGGTTATAGTCTTTTATTGATCTGGCACATCGTGAGCTGTGCTGTGCTTTTGGTTGCCATCAAAATGTATTGGTCAACTTCCAGTCTGGATGAGAAAACACAACTTATTTCAGTTATTGGATTTCTGTGGAACAATCCCGACTCCAGTTTTGCTAAAACTAATCACTGAATGCAGGGAGGAGGTTCGGAGTGATGGAATGTGGTGCTATTCACTGGTTTTGATTTGTTGATGCTTTGCCATTGAAGATGGTAACTTTGAGAAAAATAATTCTGTGGTGTTGTTTTTAATAACAATGAACGAAGCCTTAATAAGACTGAAAGGGCTGCACTCTTGGCTCTGTGCTGGTGGAAAGCACAGCAGGGAAGCCCCTCTGTGCTGACTCCACTCTGTGTTCCAGGCAGAGGAGAAGGCAGATGCCCTGAATAAGGAGCTGCTGATGACCAAACAGAAGCTGATTGATGCAGAGGAAGAAAAGAGGCGCCTGGAGGAAGAATCCGCTCAGGTTGGGGGCACTCCTGCCATTTCCGCTGTTCTGTACAGTACTGAAATGATAAAAATAAGAACTGACAAGTGTGGGAAGGGCTTACTGTTCTAGGGCATGTTTGTCCCTCTTCTGTGGCGCAAAGGACGTCAGCAGAGCAGCATTCGGCGCTTTCTGCCAGGTGCTTCCCAGGGTGGGAATTTCTGCCTCGGAATCACAAAGTCACAGGCTGTGCCAGAGATGCTGCACGGGGAGGCAGCACAGGACTTGAGCTGGCAGCACCTTTGGAGTGCTTCCTTCCCTTACCTGCCCCACTGCTCTGTCAGTGATGGCCACCAAAGCCCAGCTTTGCCTTGCCTGCGTGGAGCTGAGCTGAACCATCGGTCCCTGGTGCAGAGCAGAGCAGGCAGGTTAAGCAGAGGGAGGAAATACCACCCGGGTGTTTTTCAGGCTACAGCTTTTCTTTTTTTTTTTTTTTTTTTCCTGCAGCTGAAGGAAATGTGTCGTAGAGAACTGGATAAAGCAGAGTTAGAGATCAAAAAGAACAGCTCTATTATTGGTGACTACAAACAGGTGAGTACAACCTCATGATGATGTGGTTTACTCTCAAAGTGCAAGACTTTCCCTGGTATTTTAGGAGATTTCTGGAAATTAGTGGAATCCGTGCCATGCATTTGAGGAGACATTTTAGCTGTTCTGAATGGGAAGCCTGGGGTTGGTTCTGCATTTTTTTTTGCTGAGATGCTGATAGGGGTGGTCAGTCCTGTTTGCCCCTGATGTGGTATTTGTGGATCATCAGTCACCACGGCCCTGTTTTACAGCCTGACCTTGTGCAAATGGGCTCCTGTATGTCAAAGGTTCACCTCATTCCAGAAAGGATTCTCTCCCAGCTTTTCTTTTTCAATCAAATGGTAACAGCACCTAAGAAATATAAAAAAGATGCCATTGTCCTCTCAAAGATTTCTTTGGGGTTTCAAGCTTCTGATCACAAGGTATCAAGGGAGCAAATTCATGTATCTTTTTAGTGGACCAATAACAGGTTTCAGGAAATGAATTACTTTCTTTACTACTCTGTCTTGACTGTTCTTTTATCCCAAAGGCAACAAAAAGAGCCATCTTATTCTTAACCTTTTCTGGCTCCTTTAGCAAGGCCAAACTGCTAATAACTTATGTTGAGACTGCACCTTTTCCTATGGGAGTAGAAGAATATGTAGAGAATGGGAATATGTACAATGAGACAATTTAATGCAGCATCCCAGTTTTCCTGGCTTTCTAAGAGTCCTCAGACTATCTATGCTAATATTGCGGTAGCATTTCTTTGTGCTTTAGCATTCATTTGGGAGGAAATTTGCATTTATAAATGGTCTGGTAACATAATTTTGCTTGTCAGATTTGTTCCCAGCTGAGTGAGCGACTGGAAAAGCAACAAACAGCAAATAAAGCTGAAATTGAGAAAATACGGGTAAGAGACCGGATAGATGCACAGTCTCCAGTGTTTCAGTGTCTTAGCAAAACCATGACAGCAAGCACACAATTTATTTCATTGCTAAAATGGTGGCTGTAACAGAGTCCCTGTAGATAAAAGAGAAGGTTATAAGGGGGAGGTCTGGGAGAGGGGAAGAGTGACTGTCAGCCCGCTCCTGCTGCAGTGATTCCATGATAAAGGTCTGTCAGCCCCCTCGAGCTGTAGTGGTTCCGTGGCAATGGTGATGCTGGGCAATAGTAACTTAATTTTTGAGGGGTCTCTTTTCTCAGGAAGAGATTCTCTGAGTGTCTTTTTCCTCAGAGTAACGTGGGGGTGGGACGGAGCCCATTATTGTAGCAGAATAAGCCAGCAGTGTTTCCGGAGGCCGTGAGGTGGGGTGGCAGGAGCTGCTGCTGCTGGGCTGTGCCTCCCCACCCGCTGCCAGCAGTGCTCGCTGTGCTCTGGGCTGCTCTCGGAGCAGGGGGCAGCAGGCTTGGATGGCACGCCCAGCGCCGCGCTCAGCCAGGTGTCTGTTCAGCAAAAGGTGGATGACTGCGAGCACTGCCGGGAGTTCTTCAACAAGGAGGGCCGTGTGAAGGTTGCCAGCACTGCCAAGGACGGGTCGGACGAGGACACAGACGAGGAGAAGGAAACACTGAAAAACCAGCTGAGGGAGATGGAGCTCGAGCTGGCCCAGACCAAGCTGCAGCTTGTGGAGGCGGAATGTAAAATACAGGTAATGCTCTGGAGGTTCGTTTTGTTGTCTGTACAGTGTGTCTGCATTCCTAGAAAAATGTGTGTGGGAATTGTAGAGGGATTGGAACAGAGCCTGTTGGTTGAAACTGTAACCTGCTATTTTCTGCCTGGGTTATTTAACCAAACACTGGGGCTGAAACTTGGTGTATGCAGACAACATAATTGAAATTGCATGAACTGTATTTACCAGCTACTACAACTTCCAGACATCTGCCTGTCTGCAGTGCAGCACTGACTGCCTGATCCTCTGCAACTGCTTGGAAGGGATCCAAGCACTGACAGAGGACTGAATCATGCACTCCTTTATCTCACAATCAGTGCTAAATGAAGAACTAACATGTGACAAATGTTAGACATGTTTCTTAAAACACGATTGCAAAGCGCTCCAGGTACTTAAGGTATTTGTGTAAAACATGACAACTCTGTTCTTTCAGCCTAAAACTGGTGTGTCGGTGCTGCTTGTTCACAAAAAGGTAAAAATTAGTTTGTAGAAAGCCCGCTTCATGTGGGAATAGCTCCTCCTCACCTGGGAGAGAATTAAAGGGTTTGGTTGAACTGAAGAAAGGGGAATGTTTCACTTAGGGCAATGACACAAGTCTTGTTTTGCTTTTCAAAGCTTTTTTTTTTTCCTCTTCATCAGCTTGTTGTGCTGCTTTTAACTTATGTAAGACTTGTTTAACTTCTACAATCTCAATCTCCACTTTTAGATGTCCTAGAGCCTTCTAAGCTTAACTCCTACAACCTTGTGCTCTGAATGCAATTAATGAAATTACTCTTGTGTTTGCAGGATTTGGAGCACCATTTGGGTCTGGCCCTGAATGAAGTACAGGCTGCAAAGAAAACGTGGTTCAACAGAACAATAAGCTCTATAAAAACAGTGACTGGAGTCCAAGGAAAAGAGACTTGTTGAAAAGCAGTTCTGTCAAACACACCTTTTAACACAACACCTTTTGTTGCCTTCCTTGGCCAGATGTTTAATTCTGTGACATGAGAGGACCAGAATGTAAATAAAATAGAAACACAGCATGTCAGGATTTCAATAGGTCAGTGATAAAGAGGATGGAAACACAGGAGAGGTTTTATTGCTAGACATGGGATGTTCATACTACTGATATTTAACAGGTGATGTAGCTAGATTGAAGCTCTTCAGAGAAACACTCCATTCTGCGTCTGGCTGGAGGCTTTTCACAGACTAGGTACGAGAACTTACCAAACCCTAATTGTTAAGTTTACATATGATAGGTTTTTTTACAGTTATAACCTTTTTTAGTATTTTATTTGAAAGGAAAAGTGTCACTAACAAAGTAAAAAAAAAAAAAAAAGAAAAAAAAAAGGGAAAAAGGAAAAAATGCAGCAAAAAAGACAACTTTATCAAGAACTACATCAGTGCCAGAAAGCAGTCCCCAGAGGTAGGAAATGGAGAGTAGGAGGTGACATGTTTTGCTTTATGAATGGGGATGATTTCAGCATTCCTGTCGAGCAGCCCCACTTCGTTTAAGTAGATGTAGCATCCATCTCTCTGTGTCTGGCATTTCTTTCTGTTACTAATCAATTCTATGCAACTCTGGGCTTTTTTGGCATGGGCGGCCAAACCAATCCCCCACTGGAGCTGGAAGACTCGTGGAAGTGCTAGACAAGAAGAATCCGAATTCTGGGCGAATTTCCGTTTCACTTGTGTCATACTGTTTGATCCACATATCAACAGCGTTACCCCCCCACCCAGGACTGCTGAGAAGTACTAATTATGTGGATGGTCTGACATTGAACTGAGTCTGTCTGGGTTTTGTCAGGTTTCTGTTTTGTTTCTGTTTGTTTGCTTGTTTTTACCTGGCTGTAGCAGGGCCTTCTGCGAAGCTCCCCCAGAGCTTCCAGGTTTTAGTTTTGCACATGGGTGTGAATGGGACAAAGAACAATAAACTGAGAGATATATGAGGCAAAAATCACAGCGTGGGTGTAGCTGCGAGCATCTCTAGCTGTCAGCTCTCTTCCCTGGTAGTTCCGAGGGGGTGTAGGTCGTTCTTCACGCTCGATGCAGTTGCACTAATAGGTGCTAAACGTGCTTGGAGTCCTTATTCCTTGGATTGTATTGAGTTCTCACCAGAAAGCTGTAGAATGGAGTTTTGCACCTTGTAATTTTTTTAATTTATAATGGTTTGTGTTATGCTGAAGTATCTATTGCATCAGTGGATAAATTTTGTGTGCAGTGTGAGTATAAGCTGGTAATAACAATAAGAGGCACTGGTTTGTATATAAAGATATTTGGTTTATTTTGTATTTCTACCTTTTTCTTGTTTACTGTACTAATGCTAGCTAATGTACTCTGTAACTACGGGATAGAACATGCTATGTCCAAGCTTTTTTCCTTAACTGCATACATTATTGTTTAATACCAAAAAAAATACTGTAACTCCATCAATATTAGATGCGTGGACATTGTGGTAGCATAGTTGCAGTGTGTATACTTTATGAATTGAAATATAAACTAGTAAAATTGTATAACTATTTTGTTGTTTCATTTCATTTGAACAGGAAGTTAATTAAATATTTTGCAATATAAAACTAATTCTCTTCTTAAAATAGAAGCAGAAGCATCTGCGGACTTCTCCAAGACTGAAACTATAGTCAAGCTGCAAAGGGCTTTGCTAAAAAAGACTGCATGTTCTAAGTGCTGCCAGCACTGGTTTATATAATAAAATCCAGGGTTTGCTTTGAAAAAAAGAAACTGTAAAAATGACCTTGTGCAGCTTGAGACTTGTGACTCAGTATTTCTCAAACATGTCCAATTTAGAACATTTTCTTTTTGCGTGGCCCTCCAAATTCTGCTTGAATCTGCAAAATAGAGGTAGGCAAGCTCTGCTTATCCCTGTCAGTCCCGAATTCTGTGGGTCAGGTGTGGTCCCTGCCATCCTCACCAGGGCTTGGCAGCTGTAGCAGTGTGTACTAACTGGGTCACGGGGCAGCTCAGCGCCGTGTTCTGCAGAGATAACAAGGAACAAAAATGTATTTTTGTCTCCAGAATGACTAAAGGTGACTCGGGAAGCAGCCCTGCTCTCAGAGGCTCTTGTGATGTCACTTTTCCAGCTCTGCTTTTGCTGTCAGGGAATGGCATTGTGTGGCTCTGTGTGGTCCCTGCTGCTTTGTCTTTCCCAGAGGGGCATCCCTTGGTAAGGCCAGCTCTGTGATTACAACTTTAATTAAAAGTTTAAAGGTAAGTAGGGGAGAGGAAGAAACAACCCAAGCCCAGAGCCCTTTGTCCACTTGTCTTCCTCAAAGGGACTGAAGAATAGTGTAATAGTGTACTTTCCTCCCAAACTGGGGTACTGGGAGGGGAAAAGCTGCTTGATTCTCCAGATTTCTGCCACTCTTAAACATTACCTGCAAATGGCAGGCAGCATATACTGCCCATTTTAGTGTGGATGTGGGACATACTGAATTGCTTCACAGCAGTTCATCCAAAACATTTTACAGTCCGTTTCCAGTCACTGTGGATTACTTTTGATGCCTACCTGAAGGTTTTGATGCCTACCTGAAGGTTTTTGATGCACAGAATTACCAGCATATTTCACTCCTTCTAAAATATCTACAGCTAATCAAGAAAAATGGATCCTGTGCTGAGACATGCATCTTTTGAAGCACAATTGCATGGAATTACACAAGGAGTCAGCTCAGTTCTAAGATGAGGAAATGGACTTTCCAGATGTTCAAAACTACGAGTAAGCAAGGTACAAAACCAGGGACATTGAGTCAGGGCTGCTGTAAGCAGGAGTCTCACAGGCCTGTAAGTGAAAAGGACTGTGTGTGTTTGGCAGCATTTTTGGCATTAATGAGATGGTTATTTGCTGGTAGTCAATCACCTTTCAGCTCACATGTTCCTCTAAGCTGGGTTGGAGCACTGAACTGGGTTTAATCTCCAGTGCCCTGGGCTCCAGCCTCCAAATGCTTTGAGTGTTTGTGCTGTATCATTAAGCTCCGATGGTCTCTGTGTGGGAGCTCAGTGTCACAATCTCATTTGTGTTGCAGAACTTCTTGGCTGCACAGGATCCGCAGCTGGAAGTGGATATTCAGGATCTGTCGGAAAGTTTTACCTTTAAGCGTTGCTGGTAAGCTGTCTGGAAATTTATATAACCACCTCCCTGACTTTTTTTAGCTGCCCTTCTTATCCATGGCAGTGCTATAAAGTTCCTGTTATCAAGAGGAGGATTTCACTCCATCTGTTCAACAGCTTGGCTTGCGTTCATCCAGCCTAACTTTAGATACTTCGGAGGTGCCCAGCATTAAGGGTTTAATTCAGGGAGGTTTTGCAGCACTGCGGGGCATCCCTGAGCAGGCGGCTGAATGGAGGATGCTGCCCAATTAAATAAATGACCCACCAGTGGACCCCCAAGGGATTGCCTTCTATTTTATTTTTATCTCCTCATCCCCCTGTTTCTTTTATTGTGCGGTATTTTCCTTCTGTATCACGATCGAGGTCTCTGCATGCAAAGCCTTCAGGATTTTGCTAGAATGTACCGCTGCCCGTCCTGATGGCTCTGCGGCGCGCGGGTTTGTTTTGCAGCATTTTCTGCGTGGTGCTGAAGAGGACGGTGCGATGGGGACAGAGGGTTCCCTCAGCACCGCGTGGCCTCGGGGCAGGCGTGAGGGCAGCAGGAGCCACCTCGGCTGGGAGGGACATCGACCACAAGTGTTCCCTCACAGTGCTGTGAGTTCCCGCTGAAGGGGGATGAGTGGAACCGAGCTCACTGTACTGCAACGTGTGGCTGATTGTCAGAGGTGGGTTTAGCCGAGGAGGAGCTGGGCAAAGCACCCCAGTCCTGGGGCTCTGCAAACCCCCTTCCAGGGCAGTGTGGCCACCGCCATGGCTCCCTCAGGGCTCCCTCTCAGTTCCCCCATGGCCGGCTCAGGGTGGCTCCCCCATGGCTCCTTCACAGTGCCCTCGGGGTTCCCCCAAGGCTCTCTCACAGTGTCCCCTCACAGTTCCCCCATGGCTCCCTCAGTGTCCCCTCACAGTTCCCCCAAGGCTCCCTCACAGTGTCCCCTCACAGTTCCCCCATGGCTCCCTCAGTGTCCCCTCACAGTGTCCCCTTACAGTTCCCCCATGGCTCCCTCACAGTGTCCCCTCTCAGGGTCCCCTCACGGTTCCCGCCTCCTTACTGGGGGCGGGGCACATGACCCTGAGCCGAGCCCTGATAGGCTGTGCGATGATTGGCAGCAGGAGCAGCCAATGGGAGCCGATGGCGCCATTTTGTTGGCAATGGGAGCGGTGGCGCGGCGCCATCTTGGCTGCTGTGAGGGCAGGCGGAGGTTAGGCGAGGCAAGGTGAGGTACTACAGAGGCAGCCCCTGCGTCAGGCACTGGGCAGTGGAGCTGGGCATGGGCATGGGCTGCCTGGCAGGGAGGAGGTGTGGAGCGTGGGCACACCGCTGAGCTGGAGAGCAGCAGAGACCCTTGCACGGAGCGGCATCTTGTGAGGGGATCGTGGGAATCCTCCTCCAGCTCTCCCACCATCTGTGGGTGTCAGGAAAGTGCCAGGCCATGGGATGACGGCGGGACTTTAGAAAGTGCTGCGGTGCTTCAGATGGAATGGCAGCCACCCTGGGCTCTGAGGCTCCAGAAGGTGCAGAAGTGATGAGACTTGCAGGCTGCCAACTCTGAGCAGGAGCCGTCCCCATGCCGAGCACAGTTAGTGTGTGCCATGAAAACATCCAAGCTGTGTGTTTAAATTCCCTGCTGCGAGCGTCTGTTCATGCACAGAGCTGTCAGATCCAGGGTAAAGGGGACCTGTGGACCCACAGTGGTAAAAGCTGTTAGGGAGGGGACAGTAGAATGACTCCTGATATGGGGTTTGCTAGTCTGGCTGGTCAGTTTATGCCATGCAGGGAAAAGAAACCTGCTGTGCAGATCTTACTCAGTTGCTGCATCTGAGTAAGGGCAGTAAAGGACTCTCTGAGATGAGACATTGCTGTGCCTCTGTCAGCTGTCACGGCATGAGCAATGAGGGTTTACCAGTTCTTTTAAGAACACCACAGCAAACCACTCTGGTTTTGGCACAGTTCTTGGCTGACAAGAAAAAAGGAAGCAACTTAATGCCTTCTGTGTCCTGAAGGCTTATGCTTGCTTAAAGAAGTGGGTTTACGGCAATTTCATACTGGTGCACCAGAGAGAATGGGTGGGAAAGAGGAGGAGGATGAAGGCTGGTTGGATACAGACCAATGTGTATCTGAGCTCTCCACCTACCCTGGGCATGGTAGGACTGCTGCATAATGCCACAGGGAATCACTTGTAGAACAAGATCTTGTCTAGCACAGAGGGAGAAGGATGGTGTGTCTGTGTGGTGACAACTGTGCGATTCGCTGAGGTGATTTGTGTGTGGGACTGTGCAAACCCACAGCCAGAGGGGCTGTGGGAGCCTGTGCCAGACTGCTGTGAATTATGGATGACATGGCTGCTGCTGCAGACACAAACAGCAAACTAGAGCTCCTGGGTGCCCCCAGGCTCAGCATGGCAGGAATGGCCTGGTTTCAGAAGCCACCAGCAGCTCAACAGCCTGGACTCTGAATGTCTTTAGAAGTTACAGGTGTTGCATGTTCCTTTGGTTAGGACAGAGTGAGGAGGCCAGTAATTAGTATAACTGGCAAGTTCTAAAGTCTGTTCAAGTGACCATTCATTTGTGGAGTATGTTATCCTTTTTGTGAGATCCAAAGGCCCTTTTAGCTTCTTGCCCCATGTTCGTGCCTGGAGCAAGAAAGGGCCTTTTGTTGCAACTGTAACAAGAGTACACACGGGCTTTTTACAACTTTACAAATAAATGTGCTGGACCATATAGCCCAAAGAGAAGATGAATTCAGGGCCCGGAAAGCAGTGGCAGCTCCAGTTACTTTCAGTTGACTGTACCAAGGATTGGGGGAAGGATAATTTACAGCTTAGCAAACGGGAAAGGGAAGAACTCGTTCTAGCTGACTTGCTGGAACTCAATCTTGCAGCAAGCCACCAAAGTCAGCGTTATGTCTTGAGCGATTACGTGCGGTGACACTTCTCTTCTGGCAGAAAGAGGGGTGCTGTTTTGGGCAGGTCTATAGATGCAGCAGGTTACAAGCTGGCTTGTTACTTGGACATCAGTCAATACACATTTTTTTCCTGCTTCCTCTGTAATCACTTTTTCAAGGTGACGTTGACTGCAGCAAACTAAACTGGGCATCCTGCTTGTTAAGCAGATGGTTCCTTCTGCATGGATCTCTTCAGTGCTGTGCCAGCAAGGGACGGGGCTGGACTGGTCAAGCAATGTTTGGTAGTGCCTGAAAATTATGAAGGAGCTTTCTGTTGCAGATTTCACTGCATTCATGTGCAGATTCACAGTGAGAGGCACTGCAGGTTGCCCAGAGAAAGTAGATGGACTTGGGTATTTGTTGGCTGGGAGGGCAGGGTGGGGACAAGGGGCCACAACTCACAGCTTCCCTGTCTCTCAAGTGAGACACCCTGTCACTGCCTGGGCAAATTGAGTTTAGCTACAGCAGGACAGGAGTAAAACTGTGTAGGAGGTGTCAGGCATTTTCACAGTGAAGAAAGGAGGATGTGCCAAACTCCTTTATCAATCTAGGCCCAGTATTGTGCAACTCCTTCCAGGCAGCACTCCCTTATCAGCCCCTCTTCCATTCCTGTGAGGCCACAGAATGTCCGCCAGCTCCTGGAGTGGTCCCAGCTCATTTCATGAGCTGTCACTGACCAGCAGTTGCCAGGCGGCTGCTGAAGAGCTGTTGGCCTTCTCAGCACCTCCGACATGATAATCCCAAGGGAGCTTTTGGAATGACCACTTGGTAAGCCACTAACAGTAGGCATGTGCATAGGTTGGCATTATGCTGATACAGAAGGTAAAACTTCAGTTTCAGCCAAGTGTTAATGATGTTTTCTTAACAGACTGTTCAGTTTTTTGTGGGTCTTGCAAATATTTGATAGAGCTCTGAATTTTAAGAGACATGTGGTTTAGTTGGCCCCTCAGTACCCTTTTGTGCACAACTCCCTTGTCCACGGCACACCAGCAGACTGGGCTGGCTGCACACTGTCCTGTCGAGGGGAAAAGTCTCACACAAAGTCCTTGTTCAGTTACCATGTACGCTAAGCTGTGGGGTTTCATACATCTCATTTTATTAAAACCATTCTCTTATAGTCAGCTTACAACAGTTTTTAATCCTTAAGTTTGATCTCCTCTAAATTTGATTAATGACCTCTGCACTCAGACTTTAATTCAGCGTTTCAAAACTGGAAAAAACAGTTCTAAGGACAGTAAGAGTGCATGTTAAGTGTCTTCCCTATCTTCCCTTCAAGAGTAAAACTGAGTTCTGTAATTCTAGACAACTGGATATACTTGTATATTCCAGTAAATCTTACCATGAGTTACAGCCTCAAGCAAACAACAACCACACAATTTTTATGGTATCCCCAACTCCTGCCCTCAGTATCTCTGGACAGGGAAATTGCTCGGATTTGCTGCAGAACCTCAAAGGACAAACTGGGACCACAGGAATTTAATGTTTAGGAAGTACAGTGAAATGGGAGGGGTCAGGATAAGAAAAAAGTTTGAGAGAACCTTACTTATTCTGTATATAGGAAGTTTATCTTTTTAGAAAATAGACATCCATTTTTTTCTAATTAGCTAAATACTAGGAATTGCCCAGTTTTCCTTCTGGAGTGAGACTTTCCTTCCTGGCTAATCTCATCACAGCCTTCTCTGGGCTTTTCTGTAACTGCTTCCAAGGCAAACCCCCGGAGGGACTTGTGTGCAGCAGCCCTTGCACAGCTGCAATCCTGTATGCTCTATTCAGTGCCACCTCTGTGAAGGAATGCATTATGCTTGTTCCAGCATAAATGTGCTTTCTGTTTACATCTCCAAGTCATCTCTGCTAACACTACAGCCTTCAGAAGCCTGTCTCCCCTTTCTGCTGAGCCTGTTACCTGGCTCAGGCAGAATGGACCTCTTTGGCTTGGCTTCCCAGGCTTCAGAAAACCCTTAAAAGCCAGTTCTCTCACTGTAACCAAAACCCCCAACCCAATCATTAGGCCGTAATTCCTGTTTACAGAGATAAGCCTTTATTGGAGCTATTGGAAGGAAATGGGACATGGTTCTGGTTTTATATACAGAGAAGTCTGTAGCATTGGGTTACAATCAGTGGCAAATGACCCGATATTACAGTGCAGATCGTGTTGTGTACAGTCAGTAACAGTGGCTGGCGTACAAACCACAGCACAGAAGCCAAATGAAGCCGAGTGGACGGGTACAGCAGCACGGGAGGAAGCAGCTGAATGTACAGAGAGCGTTCCCTTCACATTTGCAGGCTTTTTGGGCTAGTGAGTAGATACAGCTCAATTTCAAATTCAGTGTGCAGTTATTTTTCTTCCCACTCAACTGCTTCCAAATTAAGAAAATCTGAATGTTCAAATTACATTTTTAATGCTATAAATAGCTATGGTTGTTGCCAAATTATTTGAAATTGCTTCATTTATAGTATAGTCAGGAATAGTTCAGTCATCATTGTTCCTTACTGATTACAAATTGAAAATCCTTCAGTTTTCTCCCAAAGTAGACTGTAATTAGACCACAAGGATCTCTTGTACTTCATTTGTAAATTTAATTCGGGTAACTTCTTTTGAGAGAGATTTATTGGGAAGAAAGATTGAATTGTCTACCATATTACTCATTTGTGGAATTCATTCATAGTATTTAAGGTTTGGATAGTTTAAAGGTCATACTTCTTTGTATTCAATGCCATAACCAATCTTAGTGTAAAAATAAACACTCCGTCCTCTGTGGATAAATAAATCCATCTGTTGGCTGCAGGTCAGACCTTTATTGGTGAAAGAGATTTAGAAAAATAGACCTTTTCTTTAATGTTTAATATGCTGATCCACAAAGGAAAAGTGAAATTCATTCAAGTCTAGAAACAGAAATACAGTACAAGTGATTTATAGAATTGCATTCCTTCCCTCTACAAACTTGCTGAGCATGAAACACTGCCCCAAAGCTCTGTCTTTTCCTTGTCTTGGAGAAATAATTGTCATCAGAGAAGTCACATCATACTGCGCTGCCAGATTTCCTGTCACAAGGGCTCTGCCTCCTGAGGAGTCTTTGCTTAGGAGTTATTTAGATGGATGGATGGTGGTGGTTTGGGTTATACAAGTGATGATATTTTAACCCAAATCAGCAGCAATTTTAATTGATTTGATTGATGGTGATTTTTGGTGGGTGAAAGCTCAAGCATTTAAAAAAAGGCCTACAAATTGGAGTTGGAAAACAGCAGCCTTTCCTAAAAACTACTTCGGAGCCTGCTTCCCATCGATGACCTTCTCATCAAGGGGCTGGTACATTTGGCAGTACACATTTCATGCTCAACTTTGTAAGTAAGAACTAGCCAGGACTTTAAAAAGCGCACAGCCCACTGGGACTTGCTCTGCTGTAGTACTTCAGTGCTTTTGAGAGCCCCCACCCCAGCAGCGTTGCTCTCTGAGAAGTGCAAGTGTCCCAGCCTGGCTTGGAGGCAGCTGGAGCACGGTGACATTCCGGAGTGGAAGCAGTAGTTAAGCACCAGTTACCGGCCTCTGCAGAGGCTCAAGAGAACAGAATTGCTTCGTAGAGAGTTGGTCAGCCTAAAGAGCTTAGTCAGTTTGATCAATAAATATCGACTTAGGGTTAGGATCAGAAATAAGACACTGCACCTTGGAACTGGAAGACAGAGTCAACTTCCTTTTCTGTCCAAAAGGAGACTGGCTCCAAAACATTTGTCCTTAAGGACTTTTGTGATGCCTGACACATAACTTGCTATGCGTGTATGAATGCACCTGTCCCTTTTGCAGGGAACACTAAATGTATGACTGGACAAAGATTTGAGGCTTTTTTCTGTGATTTTTTTGTTTGTTTGTTTTAACCATCTGTTCTTTTTCGTGTTGTCCCTGAAGGCATGTTTACCCACTCCTAAATTATGCAGCATTGCCCAGAGAATGGCTCTGTAGTTGAATATGCTCTCTGCAGTACAGCCTCCCTTTTCTTCAAGCGGATGTGGATTTCCATGCAATAGATGTTATAAGAAAACTACACTTGTCTTTATCCTGTTATTTTGAGCAGGGAAGCAGTGATATTAATTTGAAAACACAGGAAATAATCTGTACAGCAAATCAGAATATTCATAATTAAATTCATATGATCACTAACTCTTCAAAAGCTGTACTGCTCTGAATGCTGTTCTCAAGCCCACTGTTATTCTTTGAGCAGTATCACTTTCCATCTGCTTAGAAACAGTTCTTTGTGGAAATAATGAAAGAAGAATAAATACTGCCTCTCCTACACTGAATTTGTGAGTTTACAGGACGCCCTTCCAGAACTCACTCAGTTCTGTTGGGAGTGCAGCAATACACACATTTCGGTATGCACAGATCAGTAAATTGTAGCAGTGCCAGCAGTAAAGCAAAACTTGCCAAGATGTCCGGTTCTCTTAATTAAGCTTGATTTATATGTGCCTGTTGACTTAAGATGTGGTTAGTGTCCACTGCTGGGATGTTGCAGTACCCTGAGTAACTTTATATTGATTATGCTTACACAAGCTTGTGCTTTTCCAAGAACACAGAAATGGAGCACAAAGAAACTAAAGAAGTACATCAGGTTGTTTCCATGGAACATTGTTAATCTATTCATAGCAGCTTCAAAGTATGAAGTTAAAACTTACCTTCTGCTCTACTCCCTTCGAAACAGATGAGTGCTATGATTAACTCCCCTTTAGCTTAAAAAATAGAAGTGGATAGAATGTCAAAATATGCTTTGCTGGTAAGATGAACATACTCTGTCATAACTGGTTACATCAATACTGGTGACCTGGAATATGTACATTACAACAGGTAGTTGTGGGAGCAGTATCTGCTTTCCCTTAATGCCTTGCTCCTCTGTGTAAAGAGAATATTCTCGGCATTGTAGAAATAACTAACTGGTATTCCTTTAGGGGAAATTACCATTGTTCCTTTCAATCGCAGAATTCAGTTGCATACTATATACACTGCCTGCAAGTGCCTCCCTGTTTTGGGCAGGGCTGCACCAGAAAAAATAATTTAGTGATTGGATTCCTTGTGTTCCTCCTCTGGAAAACCTGCAATCCTGGACTAGTTTACTGAACAGAAAAAAAAAATTGAATCTCTTGTAGTAACATCACTAACAGCTTTTAGCTGTATGGATAGCTTAAACCTCTATTCTAACTATTGAAAAGCAATAGCATTTCCCCCTGCTCTCAGGCTGCTGGTTTTCCACAGCAGACATAAACCACTGACTCATGTTAATGGACTTGGAAAAGGCAGTGCAACTTCCCCTCCAACTTTCTATCTATGATGCTCTACCTCTAAGACCAGCAAAAGACATTGTACTTCAGTTTTTTCTTTTCTCTCTCTCTCTTGCCTCAGTCCATTCTGCCAGGACCTGATGCATTCACAAATGGTGTGTTCAAGCAGATGCTGCACTACACTCCATGAACTGCAAAGCAGCGTAAGGCAGCTGCAGCTTCTAGAGCCAGGTATGAAGCAGGAATGAGGCTTAAGTTTAATTAATGAAAAATGAATTGTGACTCTTATTCATTCCAGCTCCCCTGTACTAATGAGTGAAGGATAGCCAGTTACATTCAATTAATGCCTTTTAAAACTAAGTGTTATTTGTTGTAGTAGAGATAACAGTCCAGAGGTTTTCACACACATGCACTTCTGAGTGGTGAGAAAGCATTTTGATGTTGTTTACTTACACAGCATAGAAGAGACTGTAGCTTTAATTATCTTATTGCCCTAAACCTTTGAAGTTAGAAATCAGATAAATTCAGTCTCAGTCTGTGGTTAAAATTTTGATATGCTCTTTACATTCTTACAACTCTCAGTTATCAATGGGTTCTTAATTAAACATGGAAGAGTACTCTCCCCCTAAGAAGCCTTCAGTCTGTGCAAGAGCTTCGGTAGACTAGGCTTTTTTTTTTTTTTTTGGTTCTTTTCAAGTACACTTTACTACTAAACTACCTGTGATACAGTATATATGACCTTAAATTGTACAGTTAAGGCACCAAATACAAGATAAAACAACTTCCAAATTAAGAGATCTGCTTGAGAACTGTAGTTTTCTACACACCACTTTTGGACATTCAGCTCCTGAACATCAAGGTAAATAAGTGGTCTGAATGTTTCATGCAATCACAAGAATTGGAGAGGAAAATAAATATTTAATTAAATCTTACTTTCTGATGAACTTTTCTCTTATCTATCTCACAGTGAGGCACTGCCTTGCCTACACAGCATCAGACAGGCCTGGCTTGGCAGAAAGAGCACCCTTTCTCCTTAGAGACCCCAGAGAGAGGAACAGGCAAAAGTGTCCTACTTGTGCTTTTACGTTATCTCACATGTCAGTTACAAACCAACAAGTGAATCAGTCCCCTTTCTATGAGCAAAATGGGAAAAAGGAAGATGTGTCAGGAGCACTTGACTACCTGGACATAAATAAGTGTGGATTTAGATGACACAAATAAAGCTAAGGAGACATCACTCTGGGGTTAAGTAATAAAACAGCTTCATGGTAACAATTCTCTTAATGCCAAATACTTAACTACTAGTTTATGTGGTTTATGGTCAAAAGGAAGAGCAGGTAAAACTGCTTCCATGGTCCATAGGCCCAAGACTTCAGTGCTGAGTTTCTCCCATGAGTTGCTCTAAAATGACTTAAACAGAATTTCCTCTTAGACTGGAATGAAACCAATGAGCCATTAGACAAGCTGTCTCCTGTTGTGTAGACAGCAGATTCAACTATACTGGCCTTTTGCTTTGCTTTAAACAAGTCAATAAAGTGTCTCATTTTTCACTAGATTATTCAGCAGGAAGCCCAAGAGGGTCTGTGTGCTGAACTTTCGAGTTGAGTTACTGTTTTTTGAGACGGAATAGCCATTCCTAACAGAGCTCCTTAGTGAGGCCAGCACAGAGCTCATTTTCATTCTTTTGATGCCAGAGAGGGGAGGCCTTAGTCAGCTTCACGACTGAGAACAACAATCTGAACTTCATGTTTACACATCTCATCATGTATCCAAAGGAATCCACAGCAGCAGAGTTCTTGTGCTGTTTCCCAGAGCCACCGGAAACAGGAGCTGTTTTTGTAAGCTGCTTCTGTGACTTGGAACTCACTGAAGCTGGGACACAGTTTTCTCTTGATTAAGTAACAGGCAACTGTCTGCTGAGAATTTAGGTAAAGGCAAGAAGTTCTATACCAAGTGAATGTATCTTGGCTTACCAAGCACAAGAGGCAAACTTGCCATTTGGTCTGAGTAAAGACTGGAATACTGTCTTGTCTGCCTGCTCTTCATCTGTACAGACCTGGAGAGATGTTCAGGAATCCCACCTCTACACTGGCTCTCAGAAGTACAGATGCAGAATTACAAATGAAGCAAGGGACGCTTCATTTCAAGGAATTGGTGACTGAAGGACAGGGACTGCCAGTCTCACTCTCCTGGGGCATTGCTGGGACTGCATCAGGGATGGCACGTTAAAGCTGCTCACATTTATTGCTATCTTAGAGATTAAGAAATGACAAGAGATTGATGTTCCATAACTGAACAGCCAACAAACAGGAGATTTTTTTTTTCCTAGACAACTTGAAAAATCTCCATGCTCCTCCTCCTGCATTTTCTACTTCCTGATAATCTGAGGAACTTCTTGTCAGGGAAATTATTCTCAATAGCTCAATGAAAGCAAAAACCTCAAATAATTTTAGATTTGTACACTTTTCCCAATTAAGTTCTTTCAGGGGCTTGAGGGCACAGTCTTCTATTGAGTATGACACACTTTAAACCTTTTTTTCCTACCAGAAGGCAAGTGTTCTCAAAGAAAGAATCCTTGTCTCCAGAGATAAGAGACACCAGAGTAGCTTTCAGATCTTTGTAAATGAGTAGGAATAGTCCCCTGGCATATGAATACATTGAAATATTTGTAGGAAAACTAATTTCTTTGAAGTGCCTCATAGTCTGATTAAAAGTTTTCAAGAATCTAGACACTTCTATGTAACATTCCATAATTTGAGAGAATTAGCTATTATTGGGATACTAGAAGGTGATCAGAAAAGGCAGAACAGGAGGATAGAATTCACAGAAGCAAAGGTGTTGGACAGCAGCAAAAGTCCCGGCCGCAGCATTTACAGCACATTAAGTGGGAGCCATGACAATTGCTGAGTCATCTAATTAGCTCACACTGGCTACACTACAGCAAATTAGGCAGATTAGGAACCACCTACCCAGGCACTAAATTGCCTTTGTGAGGGTTGGATTGTGCACTATGTCCAACAGAAATTGCTTGGGCAACCAAGCCCGCATGTTACACATTCCCTTCATAAGCATAGGCTGGCCTCCCTCCATCCAACTGGCAGCACGCCCAGGAATAAGGTCACCATGTTCCAACTCTTGAATGTGTGCTTAGGGAAGACAGCAAGCACTGGCAGAGAGAGGACACGATGGCAGGAAGCATCACATCCCATGCTTTGAGCCAGCCAAGCCCTCCAAACCAATCTGGTTCCTCCAAAGCCTCTAGGTAGAACATGGCTGGAGGAATCTCCTATGGCTGGCAAAGTAGGACTGAAGCAGACCCCCAAGGCTCACAGTGTGATTTCAAAGTCAATAGTAACGCCATTCACCTCCAGTACAGAGATAACACATCAAACAGGCCAGTTCTTGATTGTAAATCTCTGGCTTCGTTTAATCCTTTAAGTGCCAGACACCAGCTCCCAAAATACACAGGATCATCTAGTTAGCTAAAACTAGCATTAAGGTGGGTAGTGTACAGGCACAGACTTTCCCTGGTCTCCTATTTATAGATGTACTAATTGAAAGGAACTTCTTCAGAATTCTTTTCCATGAACCAGAAATTCAGACTGTAAAATAACATTTCAGCTTCACTGGAAAGGTGCTGTAGAACATTGGCAGCAATCCTGGCACCAGCACAAAGCAGGTGTACGTGTTTGGCTGCTGGGCACGTGCAGAAATACAAAGCTCAGCAGCCGTAACGCAGACCTCCAACCACACAGAAAAGGCACTTCAAACCACGTTCCTCTGAGGGGGCTTTTAAAAGGAAACTTACAAGCATTATGCAAAAAAAAAAAAAGATATTCTAGTTCTGCCTTAGCAAAACAGTGCTTGTTGCAACACCAATGAAGCAGATGTTACCCAAATTACTCACCAGATAATAACCCAATATTTCAATTAGGTTAAAACCTACTGACAGAACTCGGCTGCTCTCTCAATGTTAGGCACTTAAGAGCCTACTCTGTGACCCTTCAATACACGGGGCTATTTTTGGTTAAGTTCCACATCAATGAGAGGGGTTCCCAGGCAATCCTGCACCCTTGGGTCTTATCTCTGATTCCAAGTGGCTGCAGAACCCAGGATTTAGGAGTCTTAAGTACCCTGTGTGTTTCCCATGTCAGGAAAAGGTTCTCTCCCACTGTGACAGGAGGCAGCAAAAGCAAGGGGACATTTCAGACTTAAGAAGTGCATTACAAACAACAGTGCATAAGAGGAATTTAGAGAAAAAGGACCCAACAAAGTGAGAATTAAAAAAAAAAAACAAACCAGCAGGAGAGTGGAAGACTTAGGATTGTAAAAGTGTGATGGCAAGAAAAACAGAGAAATTCACAGTCACAGCAATTCTCATGGAAAGAAACACAGATGGATTAAGCTGCCAAGCACAGTCCACGAAGAAGCAGATCAAATAAGAGTCAGTAAGATGTTTGTTATCAGTCCTTGAACTGGACAGTGCTTGTCAGGCTGACAGCAGTCAAGCTTAGGAAGAGAACACTCAAGGGAAGTTCATTATAATGCACCTCTATGCATATAAACGCCTGTCTGAAGGAGGCAGAGCAGCTGCTGCTCTGCTGGATCAGCACTGCTGGACCTGGCAGGCTGAAAATTGAGCCCAGTTTTAAGTGAGCGTGAGACCCAGCCCGAGGTTTGTACCTTGAATACAACAGATGGAAACCTGCACCCTCGAACAGCAAGGACATTCTGAGGGCTCATCAGCTGTCCTGCAATGTCACTGAAGGGTTCTGTGCTTCCAGGGCCAGCCCCTGCAACAGTTCCCCAGGTCCCACCTCTGAGGTCAGTTCTTGCCCACAGGAGCAAAGCTGACACTGTCCAGCAGTTCTTTATCAGCCTATGCTTTCTATCCAGACATATCCTGAGGTATGGATAACCTACACACGCAGTTATTTAGTGAATTTGATGGTTCGATATTAAAATCAAACACTGTTTGTATTTGCTGTTGTATTTTGATGCACAAGAACCTCTGGGCTTGAAACACCACTACATATTCTGTACCAACCGGTTTGCTGTTTGACACCAGTATAAACTGTGATCAGCCAGGGGTTTTCTTATGTTTGAATCTCTGAATTGAGACCTAAAATGCTAATACATTGTCATCAACTCGCTCCCTTTTGCTTTTTTATTTTTTAAGCATTTTTGTATAAAAAGAGTTGTTTCCAGCAACTTCAAGTACTGCAAGTACTGCACATCTGCAGTTCTGCACTATGCAACTTTGCATAACGCAAGGTTTAACAGGCAAATAAAAAAATACTATTTTAAAACTACACATATCATGTGCACCAATAGGTCATAACCTAAACCCATTTTAATCCAAGTAAAATGTGTTAGAACATTTACTACAGAACTGAAAACAATTATTTATGGATGGCTGTATCCTAATTTGCAGCTGTAGAAAACCACAGCTAAGCAAATGATTCATGCAGAGATAAATCCCTGCCTGCTGTCCTCTCCTCCCCTGCACCCACAGGAGGGAAGCAAACTTGGCTGCTTCCTGAATTAATTTGGCCTAATGTAATTTGATCTCTGCAGATTTTAACTGTAATATCATCAAAGTCTTTCCTTCTTCATTTGGAGTTTAGCTTTACTAGTTTAGGGAGATAATTTCTCTCATTATTAGTTTGTTCGTGTCACCCATCCCACATCCCCAGAACCACAGGGTGGCCTTCAGAGTCTGGCTTTGGTACCTACCCAAAGGTATCCACGGGGATGCAGGGAGTGCAGTGCCTGACACAGCAGTATCAACACAGCTTTTTATGCTACACAAGAGAAAAATATTGGAAGAACAGTCTGTTGATAAAACCAAACAATTTCTTTTTTAACTGAAACTGGGGTATTTGAATTGGCCTTGAGAAACACAAAGTTGGGATTCAGACCTGTATTACCTCTTTAAACACTGAGTTAAACAAGACATAATAAAAATGCACCGTATACAAGATTGTCACAGATATATGAGATTCTTAGAAAAAAAGCAATAAAAATATTCTTTAAGCTGAAAATAAAATCTCTTACCTTTTATATCAGGATCTCAGCTTACAGTCACTACATTTCTGCTTATTTTATACAAGTGCATATGGCTATGAAGGTCCGGAGAGAATGAGAATAAAGTGGAATTAACCTGCTGAAAACTGCTTAGAAGTCTTAAGCTGCAACATATAGATGTTCCAATACCATTTAAAAAAACATTCACCTTTCAGTTATTGCTGATTGACAATCTCAAATTATTAACATACAAATATTCAAGAGGAAAAAACCTCAGTAAATTTAGAGCAGCAAAGTATTTTGAACTGGGTGTTTCCCAAATACGGTGTTTTCCTATCATTTGGTGACAAAGAGACACAAAAGCAATCCACTTGACTTTCCAGTTCAAGCCTACCCTTTTTGTGCCTCGTATCAATGTTGTGGGGAAGAGAGAGAGAGAATATATCGCTCAGTTACATTTTGGAAAAATATATATTCTTTTTTCTACCCTTTTGCTACATTTCATGTCTGCTGACATGCACAATGGTACAAAGCACTGCTGCTTCAGTAGTGACCATTGCACGGCTCTGTAGCAACTTTTGTAGGAAACATGCAAATACAGTATAGCGTTAAAATTCTGAAGGACTTCAATAGTGAAAGTAAAGGCAGATTTCACTGCTTGAAGCAGCACTCGGCCCAGGTTGTGCCTTGGTTTGGTGGTTGTTTTTTCCCCCCCCCCGACACACCAGTCTTTCCCTTTCAGTGTCAAGAAATAACCAGAAGTATATACACATCTATTGCTATGCACCCAAAGAGAGGACTGTGGCTTGGACTAAGTATTGCTTTTTGTTACATGGAGCAAAGTTCAAGAAGTGAGAAAAGCACTTTAAAAAAAAAAAAAATAAGGAAAAAAGCTCAGATTCCATGTCTGAAGTTGAGAAACCTCAAAACGAGCCATGTTTGTTCTTGCTTTTAAGACATGTACAAAATGCCATTTGGAGCCACACAACCTGATGGTTCTAGAAGTCAGAGAAGAAATCTTGAGGGCCCAAGTGAATAATAAAAGGTGCGATGCTGAGAGGCTGGCAATAGGGACTGTCAATGAAAAAACCACCTACAGTGGGAGAAGAGCAGAGAAGCAAAAACCTCACGTTAATTGCTGAGACTGGCTGAGGCTGAAGCTCCATTTAAATTTCTCTGCTCTTTCAGCTGCAAGTGGAATTTTCATTGTAAAATGGGCACTTGAATTCTTTGAAGGTATTGAAACATCTAACACTTCCAAGGTTACCACTTTCTAAACAAAGAACTGACAGCTCATTCATATTTTCAGTAAAGCAGAGAAATGTAAAATATGCAGCAAGGGGGCAAGTTTACAATGTGGTTAGTAACTCCCAACAAATGACAAAAAATAAAAAATGACTTCTATAAATCATCTGAAATGACTGCCATCATGTTGGAAAAGAGCATAGCGCCCTTCTTGTCTTTGAAATAAGAACAAGTTTTTGGCTTACGAATGTTCATTGTATAGAATTGGTTCACAGAATATTTTGTTTGAAATTTTACAAAGCTGGGGATTCAGGAAAAAAAAAACAAACTACCAACAGTTGCCAATTAGGGGAACTCCAAAAGAGAGGGGGGGGGGAAACGTGTGTGGAGGAGAGAGTCCTTTAATGAATATTTGATTAACAAAAATGGGCTCTGATCAGCCATGCTTTTTCTGCTCCGTGATGGCTTCCTTTCATCCATAGGCCAGCAAAACAGATCAGTGATTTTTGAGCACTCTAAATTTGAGTCCACCCCCAGACCTGCTCTGTTCACGCTGCCGCGGGGGCACACCAGGCTCACCCCTCTGGTCAATAATCAATGTTTTATTAAAGTACCACCAGCACCAAGGGAAGTGAGAGCTACAGCAGAAGGAAACCCATGGAAATGTCAACACATTCCTAAGCATGAATACTTAGCTTAAGAATAACAGCTGCAGTTAATTCCAAGGAAAGCAGCTTGTTCTATAAGCCACCCCTTATTCAGGTTTTCTAATATTTCTTTCTCTCTGAGGGGGATGTGGGGGAGGAGGAACTTTATGTTGCTTTAAGTCCCGGTTTTACACCCTTGTCGCATATAAAGCTCCCCCTGCCTCAGCAGCAGAGCCTGTTAGAGAACAGGGGATAAAGGCAAATCTTTGGAAGAGCAGGAACTAAAGCCAACCTACTGAAAAGCGAGGGCTGAGGGCTGAGGAGAGAGTGCAACCAACAATGCTGCTTATTTGTGGGGTGATACCTTAATAAAGACCACTGGAATCCCTCGTCAGAGCCCACACCAGTCCACAGTCCATGGAGACTCCAGTCGTGGAGCTGGGGCCTGTCCTGGAATTTCAGACAGGTGCACACACTCCTCATGGAAAAGAGGATTCTTTGGCTTTGAGCACCAACTCTTAGAAAGTACTGGCCTATGGCTGAAGCGTGTCACTTTTCACAGCAGCACTCAACAAGAACTGGGACAATTAAATAGCAAGTTTTCATGGGGACCTTGTTGCTGCTTTAGATTCTTATAAATGTAAGGGGGGAAAGGAGAACCTTTGGTTTAATAGACAATTAACAACTAAAATGCTTTCTGTAGAAATGGTGGATGGAAAATCAAGGGTGGGCAGACAATCTTAAAAATGAAGAAGGCCACAAGAACAAGTGCAATTTTTTTTTTGGTTTTTTTTTCCCCTCTTATTTTTTTGTAAAAACAGAAAAGAAAGGAAAACAAGCAGCTTTTGAGCTCTAAAGAACCTGATTGTAACATTATTGTCGTCCTTTCTCTGGGCAATACGGGTGTAATGTGTATCCCTGGAATTACATAACAAATCCTTTTGTGGGAACTTCCTTTGTTTAATACTTGTTTCACAGAATGCAGCCTTATACAGAGACAGCCTAAGATTAATTCCCTTTGTTTTGTTTGTTTTTCAGCATTTTGTGCACGAGTGAAAAGACTTCTTGGATAATTAAGACTGTGTCTAAAATCACAGTAACAGTATGCTGATCTATATGGAAACTCAGGTACTGATGCTTAACTATAAAAAATAAGATAAAACAATATTTTAACCCATATTGTACTAAGTTTATTACACCATAATATTTACAAAGTTAAATGTTAACTGTAAAGTTTCTATCATGTGGGTTTGGGTTTTTTTTTTTAATTTTTATTTTTGTTTTTTAAAGAACTATGCCCTGCATTTAATAACCCTACAGCAAGTACAGGTCATTAACTGAGTCTGTGTGACTGCATTAGGAAACAGGCAGTACTCTTGTGTTACAACAAAACAGTTTATTTGTGATCAGTGTTTTATATTCTATACATCCTTCACAAATTTAATTTTACATAATCGGATACTTCATTTAAAACGTAAGATTTAAGCTTCTAGTTCTTCCCTATAACAGAAGGCTGGTATAAGTTATTTGAAAATGAGGTAACATTTCACAGAACATTTTTTTCAAGTTTTAGAGAACTAAATTTGCATTTTGTTAAAATCAAAAAGTAGGAAAAAGATGTTTCTTTACAAATGACTTTGCTC
This sequence comes from Grallaria varia, assembly GCA_013396735.1. Lineage (NCBI taxonomy): Eukaryota > Metazoa > Chordata > Aves > Passeriformes > Formicariidae > Grallaria > Grallaria varia. The sequence continues at coordinate 136,003 of VWZG01010746.1, forward strand.
AAGTATGTGTTCAAAGAAAACAGGATAAAAAGGCTTTTTTTCTTCTAACATTCTGTACTGTACTGTGTTGTTCAATCAATAGGAATTAGCTTCTGCCATTGCTAAAAGAATGAGTAGTGGGGAACGGGGTAAGTTGGGAATTTCATAACTGGTAACAGAACCATTCTCTTGGGTAAACCTACAGAGAGAAGAAAGGGAGAGGACTCCAAATAAGTTCAGCAATCCAAGAAAGTCAAATAAGAGCTTACAGTAGTGTTCTCATTAACCTTTTCCAGATCAGTCAGTCAATGGGATTTCAGGGTGCAGAGTCCCATAAACAGTAACACTTCACCATTTTGCACTATTTCAGACAGATGGCTGCCTTAAAGTCTGCTTTTATTTTTGTCCTGGTGTTTGGTGAAATTAAAGGAAGTGATATTCTCAAAGCAGAGTGTGTATCTGGACTTGAAGCTCTACTTCATGATCTTTATGGTAATTAAACTCTACTAGCTCATTCTGAGTTAATTTCACAGGCCAGTTGCAATTGCAGATATTCTAGACAGGCACTGCTGTGCATAAAATGCAACTCACAGGGAAACTGTTCAGCAGTTTTGATCAGCATCCAGGTAGGTCAGCCAAAAATCAAGCACCTACAGTAAATTCTGCATCTGCTTCCTTATTCTGCATTCCTTCTCCTGTATTGAAGTGGCAAATCTGGAAACATTAACATCTGCCTGATTTCACGATTATTTTAGAGTTCTTGTGGCCTCACAAACTTCTGCACAATTAAATGTTTGGGGTTTTAATCTTGCCTATTTAAATTCTAGTATTTAACCTATGTATCCATTTAGAAATCACAAAGCAGCAACAGCAGGTATACCAGAGCACCAGATGATCAAAGTGAAGTTTCCCAACATGCAACAGCTTACAAAGGCAAAGAGACATGTTTACCTTACAGCCAAAAAAGCATTATCCCAGAACTTCGCATCACAATCATCAGACATTAAAAACAGAAACTCTTTATGTGAAAAATGGGAGCATCCAATTCCACAATGCTTTGAAGTCAGTGATATGTCACATATACACAGCTAAGTGCTTAAAATCCAGCTCCCAAAATAGGCATAATGAGGAAAAAAAACACAAAACAGAAGGAATGAATGAAAAAAGGCAAGAAAAGCTGCAAGAAAAGTTGGTAACAGTTTGTATGCCTGTCTGCAGCAGGGAAAGGATTCCACATGTCACAGTATGCCACTGCTTGTAAAAATACTGACATGCAGATACCACTTATCCTAATCACAGTCTGAGACTGTTGCTTGGAAAGAACCAAGGGGATTTTTAAAAAATCCATAACCTGAACTAAGTTTCCTTTCATTTTCCCCTGAGGAAACATGTAGCTGCTCCTTGTGTGATGCAACAAAGGACAGCACTGCATGGGACAGCCCTGCTGGCAGCTGCCCTTCTGTCAGAGCACGTGGGCAGTCAGCAGGTCTAAAACTAGACTCCAGTTTTGAGGGGAGAATTCCACACTGAGTGCAGCCCATGGGCCCATCCTCCATCCCCTTCCAGGACAAAATTGGACCAGCTGGTCCCAGTCAGGCACAGCAAACCTTTTCAATAAAGCAGCAGCATTCTTCCCCTCTTAGAGCTTGTACTACTGGAAAACTCATAAAATCAATATTTCAAAACATTTCAAAGTTTTATAATGGTATCAGGGGACTTGGCATTGCCCAAGTTACACAGATTCGTGAGGAATAAACATTGTAAATGCTAAAAAGCAAGAGTTTCCCATAGGAAAAAGTGCAGGGCTTGAAACATGCTGGTCGTTTGAGCAGCAGGCTGTGACCAGTCCCTGCCATGGGAGAGGCTGGTGGGACTGGTTCTGGGGGCTCATGTTGTGTGTGTCAGGACATATCACTGACTCCAAACTGCTCTGCTCCCATTGCCACATAAACCTCATTCAAAGTAACCAAAAGGGCCGGTTAGAGGAATGCATTGTTAGTCCAGCGTCAAACAAGCCAGTGGGGAGGGAGAAGCCGAGGTAAGAAAAACCCTTCCATCACAGCTCTCTGGTCATCAGCTCATTTTACAATCTCCATGAAACCAGTGCTTTGCCAGCCTAATACCACGTGTTTCATAGTAAAAAGCATTGTGGCAAATGACCATGTCCTGGCTGCCTTCAGTCATCACTAACAGTCCAAGCTACCCAAACCCATTCTGTTGTCCCAAGCAGTGGTGGTTCAGCCTCTGGGGGTGGGGGTGTATTTGCCCATAGCCTTCACAGAGTTATAGCATTAAGGGAAATGTGTCCACAAGCCACTTACACTTGGGGACAAACATTTTACCAATGTTACTGCAATGCCACTTAGCTAAATATGGGTCAGAGATGCTGAAATAGGCCCTTCGGTAGTCTTTGAATGGAGCACGGATTGGCTGTAAAAAGTAAGGGATTACTTCGACTGGGTTCCAGTATGAAGGGAACAGGCAATTAGAACAAGCAGTCCTTCCACAGACCAGGCAAAGCAGAGGCAAAAAGCTACTCCAACCAAAAAAGAACCACAAGGTTATGGCATAAAAATAGTGTTGTTGTCATGGTTTAAGAGCTTTAATCTCTTTGAATTTCTCCTGGCACTGCCACACTTGGAGTGCCACACCAGTTCCTGCACAGTTTCTAAGTGTTAATTACAGGGCTATACGTACCGTAGGCTGGCGCCGCTGTGCTGTACCCATATGGTGCTCCATAGCCTGCAAGGAAACACAGACATGGGATCATTCCCTGCAGCACCTGGGCACAACCAGTGCCTGCACACCTGCACTCTGATACCTGCAACAGGTCCACAGCACAAACCAACTCACACCACTACATGTAAATATTGCTGAAAACACTGAAATCCGTCTAAGTGGTGGCTTGAAGAGCAAGCTACCCAGGGAATTGTCTCAAGTCTCAGCATCAAAAAGTTAAATTCCCTATTTCATTTCCTCAGCATTTTCTTTTCAGATGAATCCCCCAAGTCTGCACTGTCAGAGCATGGAGTTGGCTTGACCCAGACATCCTGTATTTGCTTATGTTCTTTCTAAACCACAAGTGCAGTCTATGCAGAAACAGTCATTTTCCTAAATTTCCATTATAAAAACAGGGAATGCTGGATGCCTGTGACATATGCCACACTCTCATCAGTAAAGCTCCTGTGAATTCTACTTTCTCTGCCATTTCTAGCAAACAGAGTTCCACAGACAACATCCTGAACACCTCCACACAACCAGGAGGATCGTTTTCCCCTAGAGAGCAGATTGTGACTCTGGAGGGAGATAAAAAGCAACAGAGGTAATACCAGCACTGGGTACTACATCTGAGTAGTTCATGGAGGTTTTACAGGGTTTTTTTTCCGGTGAGATTGCTTGTGTTATCACAAAAAGCAAGAGATTTCTGAGAAGAGTAGGGGACGGAGAGAAATAATCTGTGAAGGCCAAGGCAAATAAAGGCTTAACTACAGTGACTGGGAAATTAAACTTATTTCTGGAGTAATTCCACACTGGCAAGAAGCATGCCCCTGGCAGGTTAAAGTGTCTCATAAATGACTCCTCAGGCAGACAGACAGTTCCAAAAACAATGTTAACAGCCATTAAAAATGAATTACTGGGTTTTAATATTTAAAATGACATGACCATACAGGAACAATGAGGATGACATACTGCTGACTGTGCCAGGAAGGAAGGCTCCCAAACACAACAGGGCTGTGCTATTGGCACATGTGAGCTGCTGGAGGATGTAATTAGTACTCATGCTGTAATCTGAAAACCTGAGCAGGAGGAACAGATGTGTTATTTTCTGGGAGCTATTTGATTTGCTTTGACTAAGGTATTTTCAGCATCTCATTCTTAAAAATCTGTGGTTCTTATAACAAATGAAAACAATGTCTGTATTCCCTTCATGTGTCACCTGCAAACCTCAGACATGTTGTAGAGTCACAAAGAAAATGCATTTTGAAAAGTAAGGGGAAGGAGAAAGTGACCATTTTGTCAAAGATTTTTTGTGAAAACGTGAAATGGGAACCAGAACCCTTTGGACTTTGAAAGCCATTTCTGCTAATCAGAACAATGCAGTGGGTATCATGTTTACATTAGCCAGACTATGAACAGAAATTCTTTTAGTTCTGGCCACCTTAGAACCTACTAATTAGATGCTTCCAGGTGCAGCTCATGTAGAAAGTTTCTGGGAGCTCAGGGACTCCTGAGCCTGCCAACTTCATGTCCGTAAGGGCATCTCGGGAAGGCCACTCCTAATGCTAACCAGCACATGATCCTGGAGGTTCTTAGGTAGGAAGAGAGTTTTGGGAATTGTGCCATGGCAGTGAACTATGAAGAAGACAAATTATAAAACCATAAAGCCAGGAAAGCCATTATGTCCATAACTGTGTGCTCTGTGCACACCAAGCTTCAAGTTGTACACTCATAAAAGACATGCACTACCAGCTCTCCAGCTCTTTGAGTTATTTAAAGCCCCGTGAATTCTGCCTTCTGCTTCATCTCAGATGATTAAAGGAATCACTTACATAGGTGACTGACACACACGAAAAAGAACATCCTGGCAGACAAAAATGCAAGTATGGGCTCTGAGTGTGGTGCCTTACCTGGTGTTATGTATCCAGTAGCAGCAGCTGCTCCGACAAATGCCCCTCGTGTTAAAGCACCTCGTCCTCTGCCTCGAACAGCCTGGACTGCTGCAGAAACAGCTGTATTGACAACCCCTTTAGTCTGCCCAGAGTGACAAAGAATAGCAATTCAGAGAATGAAAGCACTGCTGGAATACAAGGCCACCTGCATTAAATCACCCCCTTTCAGAGAGCTCCTCTGCGTGCAGATGCACCAGGCTGGCTGGGCGCAGGCTGGAGAGGTGTGTGCTGGAGGATGTGACTGATAGGAACACAGCGGGGCCCTGGCCTGGGCACTGACTGCAGAGCCCAGCAGCTCCCTCCTCACGCAGACCCCGGGACTGACCTCACATCTGGTCAGGACTGAACACCAGTGGCTTCTGACCCTCTCTCTGCTGCTCCTCCTTGCTCCTTCCCACCTCCTTACAGGCTTCCTCTCCTCGACCTACAGCAATGTCTGGGCTTTTCTCTTACCCTCCAGAACCCACGTAACTGCAGCAGGGACAGGATTTCACCCCAAAGACAACCACCCACCTAACGACAGCACCAGCCTGCCTCAACCTCACTTTACTGGAATGCTGCCTTCTGTGTCGGAAAACAACACAGAACTGGGAAAACAGAGAGGTCCAAAAAGCAAAGAACAATTCTTACCTGAGGAAGAATCTTCTTTTTCTTATTGTTCGCTGCATTAGGCCCAGAAAACAGTTTTTCAAGCGCTGCTAATGCAGCACTTGCTTTTGCTACTTTCTTGTTTGGGCCTGCACCTCTGAACTTCTGCCCATCTACTTCTACCTGAAAATTGAGAGATGAGGTTATGCCTAGTATTGATCCTTGGGAATACCATACTGCACCCACTGGGCTGAGGTGCCACCCATAGAGAACCCGAGCAGGAAAAAATCCTGTGTGACAAATTTCTATTCATTCGAGACATGAAGCTGGTAAAGTATACCAGGGTGATCCTGGGAATCTGTATCACAGATACTGAGAATCTGGAAACTACAAGTGCAATTCAGAGGGGAACAGTATCTATTGGATAGTGGATTTAGCCTATACCCCAGAGCCTTCTTGGATAGGAATCATGTGAGGCTTGCCTCATCTTTATCAATGCCTTACAGAGCAATGTCCTTGCCTACACTATACAAATGCTGTTTAACTGGGATGAGCCCAGTGCGACTCCAGAGACAGCATAAATACATGAAGAAACAAGATGAGCTTGCCCTCTGCTAGTCATTCCAAATATCTCAGTATGTCAGGAGTAGGAGGTTCAAATGAGCTCACTGACATGGGGTTATCAAGTGTTTGCAAAATGTGCCAATCAGGTATTTTTGTCAAGCTGTGGATCTTCCACTCCCCTCCTCCTCCTCCTCACGTTAAGACCTGATGTAGTTTGGGGCTGCCAGAATCAAGTTTTAATTCTCACTATTTTTCTAAAGCATGAAGGATATTCCTCTCCCCAGTCAAATCATCACAGCAGCAATGAGACATATAACAACCTGAGAACATCACTGCCACAGATGTGTTGCAAAAAGCAAAATAGAAAACATCTGCATTGCAGCAGCAATTGACTCTGACCCACTGGTCATAAAACACTCCAGCATCTGCCCCTCTGCTCCACTCACCTCCATCACAAAGCGCTTGTCGTGGCTTCCACCGGTCTCAGAGATGAGCTCGTACTTGAGGCCCCTTCTCTTTTCATTGAGCTCCATCACTGGGTTTTTGCCACTTGCTGTGAGTATGGGACCCTGAGTTCTTACCTAGAGAGACATTCGGGGTGTTACTTTAGAGCCTTTACCTCTCCAAAAGACAGTCAAAGCTCCTGTATCCCAGGTAACACTGCCTTGGCTGCAGCAATACGTGCTGTGCTGGCAGAGCAGATGGGAAGTCTCTGAAGAAGGGAGGGAGGACAAACAATGGTGTCAAAGAAGTCACACCCGTTTATTTCTGTTGGTGAGGGCAGTGCCCTCATGGTCTGGTGTGGTGCCTGCACAACCTGAACATGACACCAGCTGCATTCGGAACTACAGCTCTGAGGGAATCCAAAGCTGAAGGTGGGGCTGTGGTGTCAAGTTCCTTGCAAGGGAAGACTTTATCACTGAAAGGAGAGCCTGGCCTTCCCAACCCTGCACACGTCTCTGCTCGGTCTAATTATGTCCTGGCACTACCAAGCTCTGCCTGAAGAAGTCTCATATCCCAGGTCATGTGTTTCAGCAGAAATATCTGTAACTGCCTGGAAAGCAAGGAAGCTAAAGCTGAGATCTCAAAAACCCCAACCAATGAAAAACAAAACGCCAAAGGCCACACCTCTGTCACTTACACTTTCAATGCAATCCTCACCTCTAGGGTAGCGGAGGTGTCAGCTGTGGAGTTTCCAGTATTATTGCTTGAGATTGAAGACGTAGTTTCATTTTTACCTTCAGTATCTGATTTTTCATCAGAACTCACACACTCCACGTCTGCATCAAAACCAGTGGGATACCCCATTGCTTGTAAAACCTACAGGAAAGCCACATGAAATCAACTGTGACACAGGCGGTGGAACAGGAACAAATACAAAGCTGATGACAACACAAAAAACCTCCACCATACACTTAATAAAAGCAGATTGCTTAGAATGTTAGTTTTCTCCTATTTCAAATGGAGATACCCATTTCAATGGGCATCAGTGGGGAATACAATATCAACAGGGAAAATAATTTCAGGTTTCCAAAAGTGGAATCAACACAGACAAGAATTTTAGTCTCAAAGATATCAATTACTCATGAGCATCATTCATCATCTCGAGAATTCCTTGTAAAATAAGAGATTAAAGACACTGTTTAATAGCACAATAAGGAGATTGTTTTACACATGATTTGCCCCCTCCCTCTGTCTATGAACAGATCAGAGCTGTGGGGCAAACAAGACAAAAAGTCTTGTGAGAATTAAAGCCTTGTACAAGATGGTACTTCTGGAGCTCAGTTCCTTCAAAAACATGCTCCACTAGCAAGGCCAGCCTCTCCCTTAACCACCTTCCTGACCCAGCTGTGCAGAGCTACCAGACATGGGGCCAAAGGAATCTGAAAAGAACCTGAAGCTCTGCTGAAAATTTAGTCCCAAGAACAAAGCCTGAAAAAATCACTTTGTTCCAACCCTGCACTGAGAACTGCACAGGTAACCCCAGGCTCAGCTCCCATGCAATCAGGGTACATCCAGTTGCATTTTCAGCACTACTGCATTTTAACAAGGTCAGATTAGAAAGTGAAATTGTCACATTATTCATTATTATAAGAGTGGTAAGACAGGGCCTGGATCTGCTAGGAAATGGAAGAAAGAAAAAGAAACCGAGTCTCTACCACACCACCCGTTTCCTCTTGGCTTGAATTGTGGATGTTTTGATGTGTAAATTTAGAGAAAACAGAGCTGGGTCTGCACCAGCACAGATCTGGTTGATGCAGAGAGGTTCAAGGGCAGAGCAGTCACAGCTTCTCAGGGCAAGTGGTTTTTTGGGCCTTTTTTTTTTTTTTTTTTAACTACTCCAGGGAGGGAGGCAAAATAAAAGAATAAGGCAGAAGGTCTAGAAGGACACACATGCAGAGAGCTACTTTTCCTGGAGGAACAACACATGCCTTCAGATACTTCTGGCCACTTGGAACTTGAAAGCACATAGGACAATGGGATTTTGAAAACTGAAATCAAAGGAAAGCAGAAAGTTGCCAGATGAAGCTTCTAAAAAGGAAGTTCTTGTTCAAAACAAAACAAAGCACAGAATGACAGATGGGCCTGTTCCTATCAGAAGTGCAGTTCTATTAACAGAGGTTCTTTCATAGAATCATTTAGGTTGGAAAAGACCTGTAAGATCATCAAGTCCAACCACTGGATACCCCAGCCCTGCCAAGCCCCTCTAAACCATGTCCTCAAGCACCACATCTGGGGGATGCTCAGGCTGTCACTGCTGTCATGTAGAGCACCCACAGGAAGCAAAAGCAGGTTGACTAGTTCCAGAATGAGACCACTGTCCTACTGGAAATTTGACTGGAGACCAATCATTTACATCCATTGTTTATCCCAGTACACAAAGGTACTCTTCAGACACTGAGGACAGGAAACTGCCCCATCTTTCCAGGTGCTCACAAGCGAGGAATGGGCATAGAGAAGGAAGGGGAAAAAGAGGGAGCCACCAATATGCTGTTTTCAAACCAACAGAGGAAGGAATAAAACGGAACACAACTGAACCCGCCCCATGCAGAATGTGACCACCACCTTTGGTCCATTGCAACATGAGCTGACCAGCAGAGCCCTGGGAAGTTCTGCCCCCCTGCTAGCACAAAACCAGGGATGCTCCTTGAACCATGCCCAGCTGTGTTTGGAGCATACAGGGAGTAGCTCAGCTTCATCCAAATATTTTTAATTTTGGGGTCGTGTATTACTAGTTCTAACCGCATTTCATACTCTGTCCCAGGACCTGGGGTTAGCAGATTACTTGAGGCTGCCTTACCTTCACTGCCACATGGAGCTTGGCTGTTTTCTTAGAAGGTCCTGATGCTTCATAAGTCGTACCATCAACATCTACAGACATTGTGAAGACTGGGGCATGGACTGGACCAGACTGTGACAGCAGCTTATACTGAAGCCCTGGCCTGATTTGGTTCAGCCTCATCAGAGCATTCATGAGATCTATTGCTTTACTATCTAGTACTAGTACAAGATAGTAGAAGGGGTGGGGGAAGGAGGGGGAAGGAAAATGAACAAAACAAGATGAACAGAAAAATGAAACAGTTTGCATTTCAGTGCCTTCTCTGTATCAAGGAGCAAAACCACCCCTCGGCCTCTCGGAGGGTGAGGAGAGCCGTAACACTGTTAAGTCTTTAATAAGCCCTTCTAATTGGGGGCAAAAACTATAATTACCCGGTTTTTATATTAACACAACTCTTTTGCAGCTAGCTGTACTCCTTCTGGCTGTTATAAAAGGAGTAACACATTTTATAGGTAGAGGGGAACCAGATCCAGAACTGGCACCTAAGTAGCACAATGAAAATAGCCCCCAGAAGGACTGGATCTCAGCAATACCAAGAGACTTCCAGTCTGTGCAGATATGCAACATTAACATTTTGTAGACTAAACATTTTATTTTTCTTGTGGGAGGTCTTGGGAGACTTAGCTCAAGAAGGGGAAGAATGCAGAGTCTCCAATCTCCACTCAGCAAAGTCAGTGCATTACTTTGAAAAACCCACAGTAAGGGACATTATTGATAAAATCCCTTAGGTGCTTGGACAACTTCAATTCTAGTGTAACCTGATGGGTAATCCCATTTAAAAATGCAAATCATTCAGTTAGTAAAACATGTCAGGGGAAATTCAGATGCACAGTAAGAGATGTGTTTGACATTCCAAATGGGGGGTGATAGAGACAACAGTTTTTAGTTCCAAAGACTTTTTCACATGCTCTACCACACCAACACAGAGAAGCTTTTAAACCAGCTCCCCCTGTACAATAGATCTTTGTAAAGAGAATGGAGGAATGCTGCACTTACTTTTCCTCAGATTACGCTTCATCTTCTTATTTGGATCCTTATCATCCCCGACACTGTCTTCAAATGGTCTCTTCAGAGCAGACGAGCCTGTACCTGGGGTATAAAGTTCCTTGTAATACGGATATGCCATTAGAAAAACAAGATTCCACAGCAGGAGTCTGATTAGCCCCACACTGTTCCTTGCTTGTTTACAGTGACAAGAACTCATCCATCAGTCACAGCTTTCTTATTGCTACCCAGACACCGACAGTGGTTCAGTGCTCAGTGCACCAGGCCAAGCAGGCCAAAAGCAGGTGGGAGGGAACTCTGCAAACCTGCAGAGCTGTTTTCCACAGCTACTCTAAGGCAAGAACTCCATCAGTACTGTTTTTATGAAAAGTACAAGTGGAAATTTATTTTTATTAGATGCATATTGTACTCTAGAAAGAATTCTTTAGTATTATGGACACTCATGTTTTTTGACAAGTTTACAGTCTTTACTTAATGGCGTAAGAATCAAACACTACTTCTGCTCTTCAGATGCCAAAGGCCTTTGTGCTTAAAGAAAGTCGTCAGCTATACTGTAGCTGTACCTCTGTCCCTCTCTTGGCATTTCTAGAGAAGAGAAATTTCAGATTTTCTCCTATGAAATTTTTTTTTTAAAAATCATCCCACACATAACATAAGGAAAAGCCTCTACTTCACATTCACAGCACATAACTAACTCAGGAATGTCACCCATCCTAAATTAACCCCCAGTTTAGTGCCCAGTTAGTGATTTTTGGAACAAACGATACCTACCTTCTTTGTCAGTTACTGACCAGGAATATTTCTGAAATGACTTATTGGATGGGAGGGGATCCATTTCCAAAACCTTATAGATCTGCCCAAAGGCTGATAGTCTGAGCGCATGCTGTAAGGGGACAGTAGGAACAGGAGTTACTTCACAGCAGGACTTCATCTCAAGTGTCCAAGTTTTTGGATAAGTCTGCAGACACAATCGCACTTCTGTGAGGAAACAGCTTCTACAGCTGTGACAGTGCCAATGTCCAAAAATGTAAACTTGTTAATTGCTGTAACACAGAGTGTTAACTCCTGCTCTGCTGAGCTATGGCTTAACCTTCCCAGGGGAGCACACACAAGAACTGGCGGGACTGCCATGAAATAAGTTACCCTGGCAGAGGATAAATAGTGCTAACGAGCTGAATTCCTCCGTGCTGCAGTACGAGGGTCCTACCTGAGCACTGTGTGTGATGGCTTCTTTTTGCTGGACTGTCATGTAGGACAGAGCGTCCGTGGGCTCGCGCTCACAGGGGTCGTGTAGACCCGGCCCTCCTGGGGGAGAGAGAGGCAACAGGCATTACTGGGAGGAAGGAGAAGCAGTGTGGAAACGGGCTGACAGAGGGTGCTGAAGGCTGGGACTGGCTGCTGCAGAGGGGGAGCACACCTTCTCCATCAGGGAGTCAGACCCCACACAGAACAAGCTGACCCCGAGGATTCAATCCCTTGCAGCAGCGACCACAGAAACTGCAGGGGTAACACTGCACATGTGTGATAACGTGAACTGAAAGCAGTAGGTTGAAAAAATAAAAACCAAATAATTTGGACAGATACATAGTCTATTTATTTCCATTCCCTTAATGAGATAGGGTTAATTTATAAACATAGCTAAGATTTCCCATTAACTTCTCCTGCAGTGGAATACTCATTTACACAGTGACCACCATGCAACCTCCTTTTTCTTTAATTTCACACAGGAAACCATTAATTTCACTCCACAGCAGGTTCAAAGTTCAAGCCAGGCATTTCTCATCTAATCCTACAGCAAGAGCTAAATGTTAAGGCAGGCTGATGAACCCCTTGTGTTCTGGAGTTCATCTGGCCCCTTACCAGGAAGCAGAATTCCAGATGCCAAACACTCCATGACTCGTCGCAATGCTTCCCCAGCGCCCAAAGGTCTATTACAAGTACCTATAGATTTTTCACATATAAGCTCGAGTGGCTAGAAGACATTAAATTACAATTAGTATGGACACAAGGGTAATTGTGACTGCAGTTAAATATGGAGGGGCAGAGGGGAAGAACATTCACATGAGGTTACTTTGTTTTTAACCCACTGCAGGTCTAAGGGACAGACCCATCCCAGAGGGGGCCACATCCTTGTTCATGGCACACGTCTTTGCCCCCTGCTCTGAGCTGATTTCCAAGGACACCACCTGCTCTCCACTGTCTGCCCAGGAAGCTCGAAAGGAGGAGCCTCTACAGCCAGATCAGGTGAGTAGGGTTTTCAGAGAGAACCACCATCACACTGACCTACAGAGCCCGCTGGGCCTGAGAGCAAACCTGCCCTGTGAAAGGGTGACGAGCGCTGGCAGGAGCAGCACTGGCACTGAAGCAGGGTGGTTTTGGAAAGCTAAGCAAGAGACCCTGAAGGCAATGAGTGGGACTGCGGGCAAATGCTCCAGGCTGCTCCAGGCCCACAGCACGGCGTGTCCTCCCATGTTGTCAGTACATCTGACAGACCAAAGGAACGCTCGTCTTCTCCTCCCCACACAGGGAGGTCGTGGGGAGCAAAGGGAAGGGGTTTAAGGAGGAGTCTCATACAAGACACTGCCTTCTCCAGTCCAGACACTGCTGCAGCTCTCAGGAGATCTGAGACCTGACATGTGGCCTTCAGTTCCTTCCGTACTTACCCAGCCTTTCAGTGGTGCCCATGTGGGGACTCTGTTGCACAAATCCCGCAGAATACGAAGGACAATTACACATGATTTTAGTCCGTTTGCCCTGGCCTAAAACAAACAAAGTGATTCCAATACACCTGCAAAAGCCTGGCCTTCAATTCTGCTTTTCTTTTTAAATGCACAGAGTCCTGGGATAGATTTTTTTTAATTATTATTACTTAATACTTAATCAGCTTCATGCAAAATAAAAACACTTATATAAAGTACAAGACTTGAATTTAGAGAAACATACAAAAAAGAAGCGAAGTGTCAAGATTGCTTTTGTAGCCTCATGACAACTCTGGACCAGCTGGCTGTCTCCCTGCCACGTTTGCCCTTGCACAGTACAGCACTGGGTTTGGAATTCTAGACCTTTGCTCTAGTAGGGGCTAGTCAGAAATTAAAGAGGCATTAAAATTAAAAGTGTCTCAAATTAAACCTCGCAAGGCTACAATAACAACAAGGTAAGAACAAATAGCCAACCTGAAACCATTTGGCGTGCCGCAGAGACGCCAAGGCCTCCAGGCATTTCTGCCTGTCCAATAAGTCCGGAGGATCTTTCATCGCAACATTATCTACTGGTAAAAATGGGATAAAAAGAGACAGATACAATTTGACCAAGGGGTTTCTGTCACAATACAAAAAGAGCGGCAGCATCTCAATGAGATAATAAGACTCCCAGAATTTTAAGTGCACTGTGTTATTTAATTTAAACAAGCCATTAAAGGTAGTAAATGTGCACATGTGCAACAGAAGCAAAGGCATTCACTCCTTGTAAAATAATAGTAATAATAAAGATGGCCACTGCTACAGACAATCTGGGATCTTATTAAAAATGTAGAACACATTTCAGGGCAGAAAATAGCTATATAGCACCTTTTTTTTTTTTTCCTGTTGGAATGTATTGGGCTTTTTTTCCTTCTTCTTTTCCTTCTTTGTGACTTTCATTCCACAAAGGTGGCACAGAATTTCAAAGCCTCTTTGGACAAGAGGAAGATATTCTCGGGTTAGGGGGCATAAAAAAAATTGTAATAGATAGAAAGTGAAATTACATCCATGCAATTGTGAGAATTCCCAAGAAAATTATTGAATATATTTTAAATACTATTGCATGGCCAGTACTAGCCAGTATAATTCAATGAAAGAAATACATGGGAAATGCTAGTACAATACTGTAGTTTGATTAGTCTTTCATATAACCAAAGCATATGAAAGAATGAGTTTGGTAACTTCCACATCATCAGTGTATTCAACAGGAAGTGCCCTGTTGTAAAAATCTGCCCCACAGCAACTGAAATCAAGAGAGGAAATTCAAAGATGCATTTGAGAGACAAGATACTGCTGTTTTCTGTTCAGGTTTACACTTTTTTCCTTTATTTTTTTTCTTTTCACCCCTCCCTTCCTCTTTTTTTTCAGCCAGCTTGCAACAAACTGCCTTTAGCAGTCACATCTGATTCTGTGTTAAGGGACATTCTGCATCAGTCCTTTCTTCCCTATTTATTTGTTTATTTCAGCCCTAAGGAGTTTTTAACATCCAGATTCTCTGGAAACTCCAAAAATGACAGATTTTGCATATCTGCGAAATCAGATTACAAAGATACTAGCTTTAGCTGACATGGGAACAACATACTGGAAGAACTAAATGAACCAACGACTCAACTAAAACACTGAATATGTTATTTCCCTATGAATACACAATTACTCTTGACTTAAAAATAAATAATTTGGAAATACACTCTTTTCATTTTTCATAATGGCCAATTCTCCAGATCTTTAGAGACCTTTGCAGAAGTGAATGAAATACAAAATCCATTCCAAATTGAAGACTCTGCTGGATAAGCAAAATCCAGTAAGACATTTAAAATACCAGGACAAATTAGGAGAAAAAAGTACCATCAGTTCAATGTACAATTTATTAGTGACATCTCCAAGTACATTTTCTTAGGTTCCTTTGAACAGTATTGGCTGCACGAGCAATTGAATCTTTAATGTTAAAGCTGCCTCCTCTCCTATGTCATTCCCTGGGAAGGTTGCTCTGGTAAAAACACTTCATGTTACAATGGAAAAAAGAGCCCAGGGCCAAAACTCCACCAGTGTAAAACTGAACAGAACCAGTACCTTGTCTGACAGGTGATGGTTGCAGCCCACAGCTGCTGACTCAAGTGCTATAAGCTTATTTTCTAAGCCCTGTGAACTTCACAGCAGATATTTGCATTGTTGGTTATTGCCCTCATCAACAGCATTCCAGGATTGGGATTAATCACTCCTCTTGTCTCCTTTCCAAATGAAAGCTGCAAAGTCTCAAAGCAGATTTCTTTGAGCACAAAAGGTCACTTTGGAATGCAAGATTTGCTTCTAAATTTCCTTTGCAGTTTTGTTCTTTTCAGGAGTGACATTTTGTGGCACATGATTATTGACCATCCACCTGTGTATTTCTGTGAGGAAACTTTATTGGGACAATATAAACATCTGCTTAAAGCTCAAGTATTGTATCAAACAAGTACTGTCAATGAATGATCAGAATCTTATTTTAAAATGTTAGAAATGGCAAAGGTGACTGACTGCAAAATCATTCATTTTTTGGAATGGACTGGAACTCTTGAGTGTCATATGAGGCTTTGCTAAAGCATGTTGCAGCCACTGACAAAGTAAAGCAGTTTTTCCTTTAACTTAGAAACGAACAGATTAAGTGTCATCTGGCACTCAGGTGAACCAAAAACCTTCTAAGATTTGTTTCAACAAGTTAGAATCATACTTTTTTCCTACAGAATTAAGGCTATTTCCCAAGGTCTAATTTACAAATATCATGGAGGATTTTGCCAATTGCCAGTTCAGTCCCAGTGTCCTGATGTTGCAGTCAGCCAACTTCTTTCTGGGTGCAAGATTCTATTAAACAGAAAGATGAAGAGAACAGGCAGTGAAGAGGGCGAGCGGCTTGCAGTGGGCTCCCTTCGGACCCCTCAGGAGAATGGCATGTTTCTTCATGCTCTGCCAGTCAGGAAAGTGAGACCCAATCAAAATTTCAAATGGGGTTGCAAAGCTTTCCTTTTTCTCTTGCAGTTTTAACAAGGGCAATGATCCAAGGAGTTTAATAAAGAGTAAATTATAAAGCCCTGACGTTAGCTCCCACTATTCAGCACAGAACCAATCCCTCGGGAATTCTCTCCCCACTGCTGTACGCATTCTCTTCACCCAGTAGCTGCCAACTCCATTCATTTGCAGCCATACAAGGAGCCTTGTCTTCTCCAGAGAGGGAATGGCAAAATCTGGGGCTCGTTGCCCCTTCAGAGGCACTGGCCCCACGGGAGCCCCACGGGCCGCGTGCGCCCAGCCAAGGGGGCAGGGGCAGCCGGGCCAGGCAGTGTTGGAGAAAATGCTCCAGGAGCCCCACTGTGGGAAAGGAATTGTTTGTCATTACATCGTTTTGTTGGTACTGTACACTCAGTAACAACAACTGATTCGCACACTACAAGGTTCTGGTTTGGAAAGCCCAATTTATATTTGATGCTCTGACTAAAATTCCATTTCTTAAGAGGTTTAAAATTTAAACTGATGCAAAATGCAGGAATTTTAGGTGCTTGACTTCTCAAGTCAACATGAGAAAGCAGAGCTTTATGGGTAGCTGTTTGTGAGAAACACCAAAATGCACACACACACTGGGCCACTATTTATTTTTGCTAACAAGCAGCAAAAACAAATAGGACAAACACCACATCTTAAACATGAACACTTCTCCAAAGAGGTGGGGACTGAAGAGAAATCCAGGAATGTTTTCCAATACATTCTGACATCAGGGCATGAAGGCACACACAGCATTCCTACAGAACAGATGGGAGCACTGGGACCGAGGGCCGTTGGCCTGACCTTGCCGTTGGTTAGAGGACAGATTAGTGCTAATCCCACCGACCGAAACCTTGGTCAGTTCCCCACAGGCTCAGCGCCCGGGGCATCTTACAGGAAAGATGAAAGGCAAGTTGAGCAGCATTTTGAGCTCCTCCATTCCAAAGAATGCATGGAATAAACTAACAAGTTTTTAAAACTGCATAGAAAATGTATTTACATTTGGCTGGTGTTGTTCAGGGGTACTGAAAAAACACAGCACTACTTTGGAGATCAAGGTGTTTTCACCAGTTTCTCCAATTAGTTTCCCTTGATATCAGACATGAAACTTTTTTGGTCTGAATCTAAGTGAAAGTCACCTAAATATGGGCGGAAGTATCATGAAAAAAAAATTATCTCTCCCTTTCAGTTTACTTAGTGACATCAGCACCATGCGCCACATAGCTTGAAAAGGAATATGATAAATGTCTCTGATACCTTATGATGAATCAGTGTCAAGGAACCTGAGCTTTAAAACAAGATTTGTGATGCTGTTCCCTGTGCTCATCAGCTGAGAGGTGGTAAAACCGTTTTAAGTTTTGAAAAAATTAATAGGGAACTTTGAAAAAGATTTTAATATACTGAAAACAAAATAGAACACCTACATTTTAAGTATGAGCATAAAAATTGCCATCCACCCTCAGTCTGAGATGAGTTCAGAACTCCTTGGACTTCGCTGCCACAATGGCATCACTTTTTGAAAGAAAATACTTGGGCAGGAGTCTGTGCAAAGTTGTATCCCCTTGTGGGAATCTTCACAAATCCTTCCCCACCAGAATTTGTTCTGCACTTTGTGCTCTCTCATGAACACGGATCAGCTGCAGCAGCTCCAGGGCTGATCTCAGCATCTTGTGGGAAGCTGAACAACTAAAGCAATATGCAGTTTATTTTTAATGGCCTTGTAAAGAGCATGGTTGCTAATTTGAGAATAAACAGCCAGTGCAATTAGGGGATCTTTGCCATTCATCTGTTCTGTAAGATTTTTCTGCATTCAACTGCTGCCAAAGTGTTCCCTGTGTTTGGAAAGGGATCCTTCCTGCCATCGCCTCCAACAGAGGAGAAACTGACCAACATTTCTCGGCCCGTGGGTATTTCAGGAGGGAGAGGGAGGAAGCAAAGGACTCGTGGCAAGTCTAGAAATGGGAAGAGAGCGACAGGGAGTTCCCTAAGCCCACATGGGCCCAGCTGCCTCAGTTGTCATGACAGAGAGTGGCCAGTTGGTCAAAGGTCTGACATCATCCAGTGGCAAAGTTTCTGGGGACAGGTTTGGGAAGCAGAAGCAGAAATTACTGACAAGATTTTAAAAATACAACAGAGTATGGCTACATTTGCTCTTCTCTACTGCTCTCGGTTTGTTTCCAACCTTGCTGGTACTATCAGTCAACACTGCTGTCACACGGAGCTGTGTCGGACATCACGCCGTAGGGGAGAAGGAATGGAAAGGACTAAGTGACAGTTTTCTAGATCTATTTTGCTCTAAGGACATGAGGTACAATGTTCAATTCAGAAGCAAAAGTGCTGTATTGCAGCACCATAACTTCAATTGTATCCCAGCTAGGAAATTCCTAAACCCAGAAACATACACACCAACCAATAAAAACTGAGGGCCAGGACGACACACTGGTGAGCTTTGCAGGAGAGGGTTTTTACATAAAAAGAGAAACATTTTTATTAATTTTTCAAGAAACTATGAACCAATCCCACTTGACTGACTTAATTTGCAAACAAGACTGTGCAGCGCCAGGTGCTCAAGAATTAAATTGGCAAGTCTAAAGAAAGGAGAACTAAGATGTAATTATATGTCAAAGTTAACACTGTAGGAATATTGTTTGCAAATGAAAACTAGGCATATTTACATGAGAATTAAGTGACTGATACCTTTTTGAGGTACAAATAATGTAGTCTGTGGTGGCAATAGCCAGTCTAGTCAGTACATGATGCACAATTAAAAGCCTACTTCCCAATTAACCCTGTGCTGCACAGTCAGGGTATTTTGCTAGAACAGTCTTAAACCCAAGTTAAAACGCTCTGTGTACCTCCTTCCTTCTTCTCTGCTTCATCTCGGATGAGAGGGGACGTGAGTATCACCTTCAAAGTGAGCTTGGGCTCCTTTGTGTTACGGATAACAATAGCTGCCTCATTTACATGCTCCTCCACCAGATACTTCTCTTCTGTAAGTTTCTGAAAGTCACCAACAAAGATTTCAAGAATCTCCAATGAACTGAAAACCTGCAGAATCTGTATGTGCCTCGGCTAATGAGAAGCCTACAAAATATTGCAGTAACAAATAAGGCCTTGCCTTGCTCATTAAAAACAATTTAAAACATTTCCTTTGTAGCCAGTACTACAACTGCCATACAATTAGCTCCATTAACGTGCATTGTATCCAAGTTCTCTGCAGTGATCTCTCTGCAGGTCTCTGAGCAGTCCTTCGGGACTTTCTGAACCTCCAGAAGCACGAGAGCCCCAGATGGCTCAGAGTCCTACAGCCATCCCTTCTGCGTGCCAGTCTGGCTCACAGACCATACGGTTAAAACATGTATCTAATGTCTATTCCGACTCCTTCCCCTGCTGCATCTGCTCTCCTCCAGCTCCTTTATTGTCGGGAGGAAAATGGCTCAGCATCTGCTCACCACGAGCCTTCAAAGCAGCAAGGCAGAAGCTGCTGACGTCTCTGTACCACACTCGCTCCTTTTGTCCACTAATGGGCCTAAACCTCCTTCCCCTCCAGCACCTGATCCCTCTGCAGAACCTCTCCTTGTCCTTCGTGCCCATGACAGATGTAGCCTTTCATGAGTCAGAGTCCTCTTACCTCATCTTTGCTGTAATCCCCACCATACTTCCCCCCAGGATCTTACCTGCCTGTCCCTTGAATTTATTCAGTCTTCACATCTTTTAATTACATCTACTCCCATTTTATCTCACTTTTTTTGAAGCACATACCAACTTTCCTTCTCACTTTCAACCCTCCTCATTTCACCTCACTACAAACAAAGCTTACTCTGTAATACTCTATACATCCCCTCCATTTTTCAAATGAGTAAAATTTACTCTTTACTACTCAAAAGAGTCTCCATTTTCAGCTAAGGATAGGGCCACATCTGCAGGTACAACATTCGCTCATTAAAACAAGCCCTTTGTGTGAGCAAATGAATGGGGAGAACAAACAGCTGTCAAGAATGGTAAAACACAGAGAGAAAAGGGGATCAGGGGAAAAGCAGATCAAGTTTGGCTGTGATTTGGAGAGGGGCACTTGAGGGCAGTTCTCTGATTCACTGATTGCTCAGCCTCAGAATACTGTCACAAAGGTGGGATCCCTAAACAAGCTGCATGTGCTGTGTGCTGCACACCAACATCAGCATCAGATAGCCATAAATAAAATGAATATGAGCTCACGATTGAGAGGAGCTGAAGTGAGTGACCCCCTAAAGTGACATGTTCTCACTTCAGCAGCACAGAGGGGTTTATGTGGGAACAGCAGTGTCAGAGGAGAACTGCAGGTGCAGGGAGGAGAATTGACACCAGCAGGGACTGAGCCACACACTGGAGCAGGGGAGGTTGTGGGGCTGCAGTTCAGCTCCTGCTGGCTGGCCCCGAGAGCCCAGATCTGCTGGGGCAGTTCCACACAGGAAGGTCAGCTGCCCCCGGGGAGTGACAGAACAGACGGGAGGCAACAACAGCACTAAGGTGTCCCATTTTGTGAGCAAGTACTTTGTGTCACCACATTAAACTTGTCACACGCCCCAGATGCTGTCCTAGATTCAAACTATATTCCTTTATATCACTTGTCTTTCTTCCTGGAACAAATCCCAGCCTTTCCCCAAATATCCCGTGCAGTGCTACCAGCCACTGTTGGAGGAGTGCCCCAAATGAACTCACCTGAATTTGAGCTGGGAGATTGTCTTTTACAATACATAACAAGGTCTTTGTGGGTTTTTCTTTGCACATGAGAACCAGCTCCAGATCCATATCATCTTTTATCAGCAAGCCCTTTGCAACCAAGCCAATTCTCATAACACCACATAACGTCCGACCACCTTGATCCCTGGAAATGAAACAATTTGGGCTAATTAAAATGGGATTTTACTCTCCAGCTGCAGTTTAGGGGAACATTTAAGAGCCACAACAAGGTACTTAAAAGCAAACACTTTAGTTTTGAGTACTGCAACAAAGGCAGTTTTGTAGACTAGGATTGCTTAAAAACATGAAGAAAAACGCAGGAAATGCTTCTCTTGACAGGTCAGCACCAGCTCCTCTCATCCAATTGTCTCCAAAGCATTTACTGTAGGCTTGGATTGCTTTTAGCAAAAAACAAAATCTGTTTTGTGTATTAAACTGCATGAGCCTCCAAGCATGCAGCTATGGATTTACACTCCTGTGTTACAGGGACATATATTCGCTTAAAACTGCTGAAAGGTTTGACCGCTAAATGCAACTTCACAACATCGCAGTACAACAAACAAAGAAACTGAGAGCAACTGCTGCCCACCCTGGACTTACTGCCATTACGTGCTCCCACCTCAGAGAGTCCCCATATATCCCCTTCCTTCTATGAACATTCACATGCAGCAGAAGCAAGTTAACACTGACTGATCTGGGAGCAGAGAAACTGCTGAGAGCAGCCCAGGGACACACGGGGTGGGGAGGGGGAGGCTCACTCACTTGGCACTGCCTTCCACAGCTTCCTCCTTGGCTTCCACATCACCCTCAGCCTTGGTAGACTTGTTCTTCTCATCCATCCAGTCGGAGACGTGCTTAAGGGCACATTCTACCGTTGATACCATGTTCTGGACAGCCTCAAGTTCCTCTGGAGATGGATAAATGGTTGAGTGTTTCACCATTACGTGGCGGTCATCGTTAGCAAACGATCGGATCGATCTCTGTTGTGGAGTGGGAGAAAGGAGGAAAAGAGAGCAAAGTTACTGGATTATCAACAGGACATTGCCTGAATGGGAATCCTTCCTGGCAGGGAAGGATTGTGTTTTAGGACAACCATTGCTTGTAATCATGCAGAAGCAATTTCTTTATTTAAATAAACTTTAAAAAGAAAAAAGCAAATACCAGTACAAAAACATCAGCATTAAACCAGTAAAACATATTTTCATGGTTTTTTTCACTTCTCCCTGTTCTCCCTCACCAAGATTCTCTTGGAGAAGAGGGCATGGTCTAGCTGGCTGAGCATAACAGAGTGCTGAAGCAGGAGAACACAAAACCCTGGTTCCATTCCCAGTGTCATTAAGTGTCTCTGACTTTCCTCCTCCTTTGACTTGGTTATTTACATTAACCTTTCAAAGTCAGTGAGAAATCACTCGGACTCTGATCTTGCTGAAGGACCTACATCTCATGGAGATAAAAACTAAGAGCAATAGCACTGAGGGAAAGAGGGGCTGCCCTGCCTTGGGATACTGACAGGAATTCAGGTCTTCCTGAATTCCAGCAGTCTTCGTTGGGTGTGCCAACCCTCAGCAGCTGGATAGCTCAGAGCAAGGGGCAGAGCCAGGGTCCTGATCCCAAAAGGTAACCTCATATCAAGGCAGGAAATACCAATGCATATCAAAAGGCAGGGTATATCAATGCATGAGCATCCCAGCATGGGACCAGACTGGGCAAAGCATGTGGAAAGGAGGGCTGGCAAGGAGAGAAGATTCCTATTTTGTAAAAGGCATTGATACTTTCCACATAAGGATGTTGCATATCTTGGAAGTGCTGAGTGCAGCCACCTCTGTTCTGTTTATGCAGGTACAACAGCAACACACCCTGGAAGAGGCAAAGAGCCAATCCCTCACGGGGTCGCTGCTGCTGCTGCAGCAGGTGAAGTCACAGCAATACAGAGGCTGCAAGAGGCTCAGCAACTGCACAGGGGTTTGCAAAGCCATGAATGAAGATGAGAATAGAGATAAACGGGTAAGAGGAGACTGAAATAATTTATTTTTAAAAAATTTCAAGTGAACACAAAGAGATGAGAGTACTAATTTAAAAACTCTGCAGTGAAACTCAGAGTCTGAGTGATATTGCTGAGGAAGGTGAACTTCAGTGTCGGGTAACCCGTGCTAGGAAGCTTTTGGTTTGCCACACACTACCAGGTGAGCCTTCTTTGATCTGAACAGGGCCCCAGACCAGCCATGATCACAGCACAGACCTCTGGCTAGAGCAGCAGTAAGTCTTGGTCTCTGTAGACACACCGGTCACTGCTGAAAGCCTCCCAGAACTGGGAATCACCAACCAAAAACCTCTGTTCCTCCTACACATAAAGCACTACACATGAAACACCTTAATGAGGTTTCATTTTCACCCCAGCTCCATGGGTTTGGAGCTGTACACAATCCTAACGACACAAAGGGCCTTTGAAGGACCTCCAAGGCCTCTGGGCTGGATCCTTTTAAAGGCACCATCCATGTTTTCCTGGTTTATTCCACTCATTGGGTCCCTTCCATTGAAGGTCAGTGTGACACCATCCCCCTCCTAGTTTTTGTGCTCCTACCCAGATGGACAATTTGGGCAGTAGCAGCACTTCATCCATCAGGGGCTGGTATTATCCCCCGTTCTTTGGAAGGCTGCAAAACGCTTCTAGGAGGTCCCTCTTGTGGTTATCCACAACATGGATACAGCAGGAGCTGCAGGGAAACACATTTAAGAACTCACCCCACCATCTCTTACCTTATGAAATATCAATTAGGAAAGACAATAAAACAGGAACAAGTTGGTAACTACTAAATTACAAAACACATATTGTGTTTTCTGATGAAGAAGGTCTGGCAATATTAATTCCTCATTGCAGTTTAACCCAAAAAGAATGACAAAATGGGACACTATTTAAAATTGACAACTCTGCTTTGTCCTTCCTCTCTTTGTGCTCTGTAACTGGTCAAAGTCTTGGTTTAGGCCTTTTTTTAAAATACAAATAAAAACATGTAGCCCATCAGCAGCAACCAGCTACACAATCATTAGTGACTGTATTGAGAATTTATTGCACTTATTCTCATTTCCATTCTCTCAGTAATAACCTTAGAGGCGTTAAAAGCACATCAATATGTTTCAAGTGCTCTCCACAGGTATTTTTCAGGAACTGAGTAGGTTTATTGCCTTTTTGAGAACGCATTTTCAGAATCTTACCATTACAATCCTTCAGACTTGCACACCTTTACAATTCCACATCTCAGGCATTCCCAATTTGCAGCCAGTCGCAGGCAGGTGGGAGGTGACTCCTCACTTAAACAAATCCACCAGCTATATCTGGTGAGCACATTCCATCTGCACACAGAGCCACGTTCAGTCACACACAGGATGAATAATAATGCTTTTGTGAGAAGAGGTGGCAGGGAATGTCAGCATTTGGTGATGCAATCTGCAAGTTCAAGGTCACTGATGCTGTTTGCTACAGCCTGCTAATGCCAGTTTTATTAGAAAACCTTATGAGCATCCCCTTGGTTCCTATTTAATAATTCATGTAACTGCAGGCTCATAAGGCAAGTCTCTGGTTTTAAGAGGCTGACAATATATCAAACCTCACTTGCTTAGCTCCAAGCACGCAGCACCATCCCTAGTGCAAGGTCAGAAAATCCCCTTCCTCAGGTTTGATCAGGCCCCATGCAAGACTGGCAGCAGAGAACACTTTTAGTGCAGCCCTGTGAAAGACAACAAATACCTACCATGGTTTGTTAGTGTTTCAGCTCTCGCTCCCTCCCTTTCTCCTTTTCCCTCCTCCTCGGTGTCTTTGCTAAGCACTGTTTTGCCTGACAGAACCTCTTCATAAGCCTCTCAGTCCCTTGACAGCTCAAGAGTTCATACAGCCAAGATGCTCTGGGAGTCACTTTGTCTAATTCACCTGCAAAAAGAGAGAAACAACTTGAAACCAGCAGCAAGGGCGTGATGATTGAAGTGCTCGATGCAGCACACTGAATCCAAGTGCTGCTCAGAGCACACAGGCCCTGAGGTGGGAGCAGCCACTGAGCAGTTATTCCCCAGCAAGCAGAAGCCACTTTTTGAGCAACTTCTTGAGATATGCCCACAGTTATGTAACGACTGTCCCATGCCAGGGCTGCTTTGTCAGCCACCTCGCATTCCCAGTTTCTGGGATATAGAGAGCAGGAAATCCAACACTGCAAACACGCTGTATGTGAAACCAGCTCAAGAAGCCTATTTTTATGTCACACGCACATTAGGAATCAAACACACCATATTTAATTATCAAAAAGTAATCTGTTGAAATCCTTGGTGCAGCCCTCGATCCTGTGTCAGATGCTGCACAACAAGAACCAAGGCTTCAGGTGGCAATAACTGCAAGTTGTTATTTAAGGAAAGACAACCACATTCTAACAAACTGCAGACGTCAGACCTGTGAGCAGCTCAGCTGAAATCTCCCACACCGCCTGTGCTGCCCATACACTGCCTTTCCCAGCACTCAGCATGGAAAGGATCCTGTGAGAGCAGCCTCCCTGTACTAAACTGGGAAACAACCACCAGCACTGGCAGCAGAAAGCTGCAAATAAATGCTCTGTGAGAGGGAAGAGCAGAATAACAGAGCAGGTAATGTGAGAGAGGAAAGCATAAGCTCACCACACAGCAAGACACTCCAGTCCTTGCAGAAAATTCCTGTTTTCCTTTCACTGCACATACTGTTGCATCAGCTCTCCAGCAACGTTTTGAAGCAATTGGAAACCTAGTCAGTACATTTCTGCAGCCTGACACACATTCAAACATTTTCCTTTCCTCCCGTATGCCGACCCCCTTCTCCAGCAATATGTTGCACATTGTATGTCAGAGAAGCCTGACACTGTGAGAGATTAAAAGCATGTTTAGCACCACCAGAAGGGTAGGTGAGATGACTTGAAAGCTGAGGAGGTGCTTAGACCTTGGGTGTGACAGGGAATAATTAAAATGTTGCATCCCATAAAGATTTGCACACGACAGGGCAAAAGGCAGTGACAAATCCTACTTCCCTATTGCCCTAGTTAGGAAGAAATTAAGTAGGTTATAGGACCAATAGCTTTGGCAGCAAGGGCCTGGTAGTTGTTTGTATCTCACAGCACTGAATTTAGGGTGCAGAACCGGGTAAAACACAAAGCCAGACAGGAGCACTGTGCAGAGGCCCGTCTGCTCCAGCAGCTGCAGATTGCCAAGGAAGAAACCCCAAGAGGGTTAAGTGCAGTCAGACTAAAAATACTTGGGAAAAGCAAGCTACTGAAAACCCTGACTGACCCCACTTCTCATCACAGAGGCTCTGTACCCACCAAGGTGTATTAACACCCTACCAAATTGCTTCCCAGAAGCAATCAAGGAAGGGGCTGTTCTTTCACAGGACCAGCCTCTTTCTCCTAAGAGATCCTGAAAGCCAGGCAGGGGCAGCTGGGAGGCAAAATGAGCAAAGATCAGTGCTTTGGCACTGTTTGTTCCGTGAGCTAGTCAAGCTTCTCCACAATCCACAGCCTTTCACCATCTCCAGAACCAACCAGACTCTTTACAAGGTCTTTTTGCTTTGCAGAACAATAATAGTTTGAGTCAGCAGATAGAATACTAGAGAGACTTTTACGCGACATGTTTCTAGATCATCTATTTCAAATTATTCTCTCTCGAACTCAATTCCAGCTATCCTCACCTACTCTTCTTCCCTGCCACTCCCACGTTGCTTATTTTCAGTTTGTTATCTTGTCTGGTGGCTGTAACTTGGCAATCCCAGGCAGAGAGAAGGGCACAGGAATGTGTTGCTGACTTCAGCATATGCCCAGTGCAGTGTCTCTAGACTGGAGCAGCACTCCAGCCTGGC
Source organism: Grallaria varia (assembly GCA_013396735.1). Taxonomy (NCBI): domain Eukaryota; kingdom Metazoa; phylum Chordata; class Aves; order Passeriformes; family Formicariidae; genus Grallaria; species Grallaria varia. Next base: position 162,481 of record VWZG01010746.1, read on the forward strand.
CTCCCTCCCAAGACTATCGCAAGCTGTTGCTTATCAGCTCACACAGGGCACTGAAAGCAGATGGGCAGAGAGAGCTAGCTGGGCAAATTCTGGGCTGTTGTCCAGAGGGCAAGTCTGCAAGAGACGTCACAAGCTCTGGAAACAGACACTCCTCAGGGGGCAGTTCAGGATGTGCTTGGTGCTTTTCAGCGTTTGAAAATCCCAAACAGACCAAAAATAAGTGTTTCACAACTGTGATGAGGGTTAATCTGCTGCTGGACTGATGAAGCATAAACATCACCACCTCTCCATACCCTGTGCTCCCCTGTTTTCAAGACAGGTTCAGTTTTCAGTGACAAGTAGAAGTTGGTGGATGAAGGTATTTATGAATTTGGTTTCACCTGCCCTTTTTCTCAGCAGTGCATGGCTGAGGTCAGGGCACAGACAGCTGAAGTACAAAGGGATCTTTATTACCAAATTCAGAAAGCCCCCCCCCCCCCCCCCCCCCCCCCCCCAACCCACCAGAACCAAA
>VWZG01010746.1:163004-182381 GCA_013396735.1 Grallaria varia
GCCCCCCGCAAAAAAAACCCAAAAAAAAACCCCAAAAAACAAACCCTGAAAGTTGACTTGAAGCTGATATACAATGTCTTCAGAGTCATTAACATCCTACAAATATTTCAGAAACACGTACAGGAACGAAACCCTAATTTAGTTCAGACTTTGTGAGAACATTTTCAACAAAAGCACTAAACAGGAGGGAGTTTACTATAAAAGTGTAGACACAATATACAGAACAAAGTACATCTGACAGCATGCAGAATTAAATTAAGGAAAAGCAAAATCAAATCTGCTCCAACCATATGGACTAAGGCAGCACAACATAGCTCAGCACCAAATACATCAGAAAGCATTATATGAGTGAGCAGCAATCCCATAAATCCAACAGCCTCATTCCAGTACCAGGCTATTGCAGGATATTTGCTCCTGCATCCTCAGGGAAGTAACACCTGATGCCCAGCCTAAAATGCACAACATTAAAATGTGTGGCTGTCTTACCCAGGGGCTGCCACCCACGTTTGCAAGGAAACTTCTACACAAAGCTCCTTGCACCAAACAAAACCTTGGCGACCTTGAAAAAGTCACTTTTCCTCTGCATCATGTGGCCCTGAAGTGTAAAACAAGAGTAAATAACACTGTCTCCAAACCAGGTCACAGCGGAGCCGAGCAGAGTCTGCAGTGTGGTTTAAAATCACTGGGGATTTGACACATTAGGAATGTTATTAAAACACCATGACAGTGTAGCAACAGTTCCATTAAACATCCCATCCTTCACAGAGGAAGTTTATGCTTTGGCACAAGACAAACGAAAAGAATTTCAGATGAGGCTTTTGTAGTGGGAGATATTCCTGCATCTGCAGTCCCAAGGGACAGGCAGTGAAACAGCCAGGGGTGAGCAACATGCTCAGCTACCCTGGCGTGCCTATGCACGGGGGAGTCAAAAGGCAGGAGAAACAGGTACCTGCAATCCATGGGGGCTGAAATACCAGAATCAGGGAGCCATGAGCTTCTGGAAAGGAGTCATGAACTCTGTTTGGCTTCCCAATATCCCGCTGGAGCAGCACCATGCATGGAAGGGTTACTGGTGCAGCAGAGGAGAGGAACTGAAGTCACTGAACAACAGTCCTCTAAACCCCCACTTCATTGAGCTGCTGCTCAGTCTCCTGGCCAGGCCAAGTAGAACACCAAGAAAATTGGTTTTTAATGCTCCATCAAGAAGGCACACGCTAACAATGTTCAGCTGAAGCATTAAAAACACCCTCCACCCTCCGAATCTACCCTGACACCACTATCTGCCCATGAGAAGAGCAGTCTGCACGGGGCATCATCCCCGGAGCAGTCAGAGTTCATGCTAACAGAGCACCAAGGTTGCTAATAACAAACCAAGGAGTATCTAACACAGAGCAAGGTGTAGCAGACACAGTAATAGAAAAAACTAGAATTTCTATCCTTTTTCGTGACCTTCAAAAGTTAGAATGAGAGGCTTGCAAACTTCAGTTTATTTTAGCCTCTGCTTTGCATTCAGGAGACAGGTAATTTTTCGTCACACCACACAAAGTGCTGCTGAAAATACGTTGTGTTTTTTCTGCAGTATAATTTTATTGCTGGCCTTCTGCCAAGAGCCTTTCTGGCAGCATCTCCCACAGTTGGAAACTGTGTATCTGGGTCAGAAAAGACAAGCGGCTTTTCAGAACAGCTCAATACATTTGGCAGAGATGCTGATATTGTAATTGAACTCTTTCAGCAACTCTCTTTATGATGTACCCAGACACCAAACAAAACAAGATCTGCAGTGTTGATTAATGTCAAAATAACTGACAGAGAAATATCAAAATAGTTTTCCCTCATGTTAAAAGTATCAACAAACCAAGGGGAACAGATAAGAAATACAATTCATGAGGATTCAGAGGAGCACAGGGCAGAGAAATCTGCAGAGCATGACTGACCTGCTCCCTGCAGATATTCACAATTTAAAATCCCAACTCCCTGTACACTGCACAGAACTTCCTCCTTCCCCACCGCAGGAAGAGAAATCCTGGCCACTCTCAGCCTCAGCAGCACTCTGGAAAGCAGTGCTGCCCTGACACTGGGATACATATTTAATAAGGCTCAGAGTGCTTCCAACAATATGCTCAGCATCCAGTTTCACCTGGAGACTGTGTATTCATAGGAGTTTCATTATTTTCCATGTAATGCATTTCCTGGCAAAGTTGCATCTGGGTTAGACTTTAGAAAGCTAGAATTTTCCAGCCAAATGAATAATTACAAAGCAACACTACAGTTAAAAGCTGGAAAGGTACTTCCTTTGTCAAACTCTTCATACAACAAATACTCGAGGCTGGGATTACTCCTGCCTGTTCAATTCTCACATCTCAAGCAAAGGCTCCAGGGCTCAGAGATCTCCTGGGAGCAGCCTCTGCCAGGGGTGAAGTGCCACAGGCAGAGCAGGCACACACCTGACAAACAGATCTGGAATCTGTGACCCTCAGAATGGAGGAACCAAAGTCATCTCGCAGGGCCCAGAGATCTGACAATGCTCACAGCACAAGGAGGGAGAGACTGGGAGAGCTCCCGGAGAGAATCCAGCTGTGCCAAGGCACAGACCCAGAACTGGGGGGTCCTCGTGCCAAAGGTGCAACTGAAAATGGGTGAACATGTGGATTCCCCTCCAGACAAACCAAATCACACTGGTACAGAAGCCAAAGAAGTTGAAGAACCAAAGCCAAGCAATTGCTTAGTCTAGATTAATGCATTAAGGTAAAAAGAAACAAGGGTGTCAGAGCAGAGCTCATTTTTAGCTCCTGGAAAGAGGGTGAAGAAAAGATGGTTTAAGGGGAAATCATTACCAGCCTAACAGGAAGGTTAAAAAAGGAACAACAGAGACACTGTGTGAGCACATACACAATCATTTGAAGCAGAAAATGCTCTATTTTAGATAGAATCACACCAGCCAGTCTCAGAAAGAAATACCATTAGTAGAAATAACTGCAGCTATTGAATTGTAATGGATAAGAAAGAATATAAATCCTTCTCCCTTGAGATTCAACCTACTGCTGACTACTGAGGACAGGAAGATACACCATCAAGCTCACCAGGTGGTCTTCAGAGCACACACCAGCTGGGTTTTTTTTATGTAAATCTCCCTCATGTTCCCTGACATTAGCACAACCCCCAGCACTGCCAGGGCTACAGAGGGTCTTCTAAGGAAATAATTTTGAAGACGGCCTTGGTATGGGTGTCAGGATGGGAGACTGACTAGAGACAGACCAAGTGCAAAACGATACAAAAACTGTCTGTTGACATTTAAGTTGACACATGAACAGTTTAATGGTTTTCCTGTTCAGCCAGTCAGAAATATCCCAAACTGAATTGCCTGTAAAACTGGGCACTACAGAAAACAAAACATCTTAAAGGGTGTATTTCTTGGCAGGTGTCTTGAAATAATAAAATAAAAAAGTCACAGATTGGCTAATACATAAACAATGAATAGCAGAGTATTCATGTGAGACAAGGCAGAAACTACCACTGGGTTCTCAATGTCTGTGAAATGTTAAACTCATTTCTGGCTTGTGACACCCTAACAAAGGCATTGCTGCTCTCCTGGCTAAACTGGACAATGGGAACCTGAAGCTACTTTGCAGTCATAATCTGACATCCACACTCAAAATCATCTGAAATTCCTAACCCAGACTGCATTCATTTACATTTGAAGAATTAACTAAATTAATAACAGGATTATATTGCACTGAAATGACACTCACCATCTGCAATGTCATTTTTCCAGAGACAGAGCTGGTTTTAGCAAAATTCTGGATCTCTGCCTGAAATGACGTCACATTCTCCAAGGGAGAATCACAGTTCTACCTCCTCCACCATACAGCCCCATCAGTGCCACGGTGGGCTCCTCACCAGCCCAGCTCCCCAAACTCCAGAGGCTTCCCACGTCCCTGGTGTGTCCATGGCCTTACCTGCGAGGCTCCCGGGGCTCCACAACCACCACAGGAAGCATCACAATGTCCAAGAGACTACGAACAGGGACATTCCTTGCCCAGCACCCTTCAGCTTCCCCAAAATAGCTGCAGTGCCCCAGTTTCCTTGCTGCTGCAATTCACATCCCATAGAAATGGGATACTGCAGGTGGACCTGAGCTGCAGCCCAACAGCTCACCACAGCTGGGATGGGGGAATGGCCACCAAGGTGCCACTGCCACCAAAAAGGGCACACTCATGGCATAGGCTGGAAATCATGATGTTGGTGATAAATAACATTTAAGAACGGAGACTGGAGAAGAAACTGTCCTGCAGTAAGAGTGGATCTGCTTGTTTTGGTGGGTTGTACTTTCCATCAGTTCCATGAGGCAACAGCCAAACATGTTGGCTCTTCCAGCTGTTCCCTGCTCTGCAGCTCAGGCTAATGCTATCCCAGGAATTAGTGAGATGACAGAGAATGGCAACATGGACCCTAAACCTCTGGTTGTAAATAAAACAGAGTAGTTCTTACAAAAACCACAAGGCAAATACATCTTTGAGACTCACATTTTCCCAGTGTTTACACGAAATTCCAGTTTCAAAGCATTAAAATGTTTTTAAGAACAACAGCTCTCCTTCTGACTAAAATTTCAACAACCCTCAGCAGTGAAATTAAAGCAAGTTTCTCCCCAAGAATTTCTTCCCCAACATCAATATATACAGATAGTGTGTTTCCAGTAGGGCAAACCCACACTGCCTTTCAGATAGTTTAAACATTCATGACTCTCCACTGAAATGCATTTTCTAGTATGACAGTCTTGCTGCCTCAGTGACTTCCTTTTTTTAATTAAAGAGAGAAGATTTAAAAGGATTTGTAAGGGAAGACCACTAGACTCTGTGAGTACTGTGCAAAAAGCTCTTAAGACTCCCAGCCAACGCACATCCTCCATCAGACTTTTCCCACGTTTTCATTCCACTGTGACTCCTGAACAAGTTCAGGTTAATTTTTCACTTCCTGACTAATTGGCTGTTTTGTCAAAGAACACATTGTCAAAGGTTCTGTGTTACTAAAAGCTTAAGGTTTTAAGTGGTTTTTCTTGCCATCTCTTGCCCATCCAACTGTGTTATTTGAAGTCTGATTCAACATCAGAACATGTAATGCCACCAAAAGGTCTGAAACAGAATCTGTAACTACAATCTTGGGCTGTTTGGGGAACAGAAGCGGCTCTGTTGAAACCCTGTTCAAACACAGCACAGGCTCCTGTGACAGAGCAGGGGGTTCTCTAGAGAAGGGCACCCCGCCTGCCACCCATTTTCAGCCTCAGAACACAATTATTTACTTCAAATGCATGATAACCCTACCAGAAGATCTGAATTAGGTTATTTAGGCCTGAAAGGTAGCAACAATATCCATCAAAGCAAAACACACCACACAGCAGTCTGTGAGATGGCAGAGAAAGAACAGTCTGACATTTGTGACCCAGGCCCACTATTTGTCTTGGATGGGACTTTGTAGTAGGAAGTCCCAGCTTAGGCAAGAGGAAGGAAAAGAGCCACAAACACATTTAGAGACTTACAAAATTCATAAATAAAAACAAAAGTCCTATTGCCCTGGAAAACCATGAGTCTAAAAATATTTTAAATGGGTTCAATCCAGCATGCTCTTGCCTCAGCAGATCTCCACTGCACGCATGTGCTGTCAGATCTGCCAACTTCAGTTGCAAAACTCATCTATTATTCCTCTCTCCAGTTTGCACGGCACAGGATGGGGTTGGGAAGGAGAAAAACGCAACTTTAGCAGGGACCATCCATGGTGGAAATGCTGTCGGGAGACCACAAGCCAGGCTGCAAAATCAATTTCTCAGTGTAAGTTATATCTGTCAGTCTTACCCTTAGGAGCTTCCTGAGATGAGTAACGAATTCCATAGACTCTTTTTGTTTGCTTATTTTTAACAGAATGTTGAAATTAAAAAAATTAGTGCAATTAGGTGCCTGTAGCACTGTATTCTACAGTATCTTTGGAGAACACAACTGTGCTAAGTGTTCCTGCACTTGAGAAGTTACATTCAATCTTTTTTTATCTTTTGAATGTCAAATAAAATCGGGGGCGGGGCAGGGGGGGGAAGAAGCTATCAGGATAAATGTGCCAGTCACAGTGGATGGCATTTTGAAGACCACGGACATAACTTTGCTGGTTTTGCCTCTTTACATTTCCTATAGGGCTATGGATTAGATTTATTTCTCTTTACAGATAATGATGTCACCTCCACTGTGTCACTTGCAACAGCAGGAAAGACTTTCAGCCCTTCATTTGTTAAAGAAGCTTCCTTAGTCTTTGCATTCATCACTATCTCCTTTGGATCAAGTTACAAACATCAGACCTTGTCCTCCTGTCAAATCCCTGACCAGCAGAAGAGGATCAACAGGAGCATCCTGGAGGCAACACAGGAGCCCCAGGAACCTGCTTTCCCGTGAGTTTGGGGAGGTTGTGATGGAGCTGTGCAGCCCCAGGGAACAGGGTGCAAACCCTGGATTCCCCCAGGAGCAAACAGCCTGCGCCATCAGGAGCAGCATTCAGAGTGCTCTCAGCCTTGCAGGGAGATCAGTACACAACAAAACCCTCTCCCCAAAGCTCCCCTCAGACACTAGAGTTGCTAAAAGTAACACTTGAAATTACTACCGGGGGTAAGACTAGAGAAAAACAACCTAAGTTCATTTATTTTGGGGCCATTAACTGCAGTTGGTGTCTGGCCACTTCAGTTCCCCCGATAACGGCAGAGCTGCTGTTCCTAAAAGCAACACTGATGGGGTTTACTGTATTTCTCTAAAGAAGTTGCACTTGGGAAGCCATAACCTGTCAGGGTGGGAGAGCACATGGGTCCAGATGCAGAGGGCAGGATCCAAACTGGCATTAGAAACCAGCTACCACAGAGATTGAGGGCATTCTCCTCAGGTGGGTAGTGGGATAGAAACCCCTTCACCCCTCAGTGAGAAGTTAGGAGGAAACCACATTAGAGTGTAAACGTTTTTATTGCCTGCTTAGACCCCTGTGGAAATCTGTGTCCACGTCAACACCATCACTCAACTCTGCTCCTGTCAGCACAGAAAACCTATACTTTTTGTGGTCTAAGAATGTCAGGTTATAGTGCCACCAGTGTAGCTTATTCCACAGCTCAAATAAAATCCACTCTACAACCTGAAAATTTTGCTTTAATGAGAAAAATACTTTTGAAAAAATACATAAATGCTTTGTGCACTGAGACAACACTTGGTTCTGCTGGTTTATGATGTCCTCCCTTTCCACAGATCCTCTGTTGTGGAAACAGAAGTCTCTGTATTGGGTCTTCCCAGAGATATTTGCAAACTCCTACACTTGCTGCCACAGGATGTTCAGAAACGGTTCTCACTGGCCTCTAAAAGTTAGTTCGCTGTTAATTAACTGCAGAAATACATTAAAGAAAACAATAACAAGGTAAGAGAGCATTCTTGCAAATGCTTGTTGATTGTTTTGGGAGAAAAAAAATTAAACCTAGCTAAAACTTTTTCACTGAGCATTTTGCTCTAAAGCATTTAGAACTCCCAGAACTGTCAACACAGGGCAAGGCTGTCCCTGAAATTCAGTGGACAAATATTACCAGGCAGTTTCATGCTTTACCAAGACAAAATCCAGAAGTTAAATTTAGAATGATGATTTCTGCAGGCACTCAGATGTTTCTGTTCTAAATTTTCTAGATATTGCAAATTACAACTTGGCAGACTTTAAAGTGACCCAGCATATCTTGTGCAATCCAAATCATGATCCCTCCTATTACTCTGCAAAACTTTGGAAAAAAGCATCATGCCTTTGAACACATGGTCTCAGACAAGTGACAGAGACACTCCATCTATCTCTGTGCTAAGAATGGAACTTAAGTAGTGTTTTTTTCTGTTGGAATATTGCCATGAAAGTTAAAATCTAATTGAGGAATCAGTGTTATCCCCATGGAAGGATAAGCACAGTTTGGTGCATAACACACCTACAGAACTGCAGTCAAAGTGGTTGTGGTAATTTTTTTCCCATTACCATGAGGAGCATTTATTGCATTTCTGGACTGATCTCATTGTTCAGTACTGCAATGAGATACCAAAGTAGGTGTGTGCCACCACGGTGCTTTGTGGAACTGGCAATCCCTGAGAGTTCACCAGCTAAGTCTGTAGCCATGCAAGAGATAAAGTGTTTCTTTAGCACCATGAACAACGAATTGAATGAAACAGCTCAGAGGTAACAAACAAAGAAATCTGGGAAACTACTTCTCCATCTCCCAGTAACCACCCAGTACTGCCCTCCTCCCACTGCCCCCCTGGGAGGGGATGGAACCTCCATGCTGGACTTAACAGCAGGGACTAAAAAAAACTTACTCAGTCTCTTCCATTCTGATTACAGAATCAAGTCTCAACATGCTTTTATTAGCAAAAAAACCCCCCACCCAAATCAGACCTGAGATACACAAGAATTCCACCACTTCAAACATTACTTCTGCACTGTTTGCATTTAGCAGAGACCCCAGTGATTCAGGTGACTTGCCCACTAAAGCAGCGGTAAGACTTGGAAAAGCAGTTTTTCATTTGCTACACACACTAAGCATCCTCTCCCCCCTCCTTAGCCTCCTACCCTTCCCTCAGGCTTCATTAGTTTCGTCTGAGCAGACACTGCATTCCTGGCTGCTTTTGCCACCCCACCTCTCCTGCAGGAGCACAGCCCTTCCTCACAGGTCAGCCTGGTAAACTGTCACAGGAAACGCTTCACAGCAACCACCTGGTCATTCATGACATTCAAATTGGCAATTCAGTATCTGAATATGCTCTCATTAAACTCAGGGAACTAATTCACAATGTGACTTCCTTTCAGGCATCACATTTTTTGAACACTCTGCTCTTTTGAAAGTCAAACTGGTGTGGACTCAGGAGCTTTGTGTCTTCTTCCAAAGAAGACAATGGAGTCCCTCTCTTGTCAGCAGCAGGACACATAGTCCGTCCTCGGGAAGAACAGGAGCCAGAACAACAAGAACATTTCAGGACAGGTAAGGGACCCAAGCCTTTCTGCAAGATTAGAGGAAGCTTTGCAGCCCTGCTCTATAAAGCAGCTCCTCAGCACCAACCATCTCTGGACACCAAATTCTACCACATTGTTTGGCTTGGAAGAAATAAAAAAAAAAACAAAGGCAGCTGTCATTGCCATTTGGTTTTTCTAGAGCTTTAAGAGATATAGGAACAAGCTATGGAGGATAAGAGATTTATGATTCCTGTGAGTTTATTCAGGATGGCTACATTGATCCTAGATCTTTCCAGGAGATTTCCCAAACTTTAGAGTATTTTCAGCTGGAAAGGACCTACAATGATCACCAACTGTAACATGAGAGGAGCACAAATAATGAAAGCAGAGCAAGGAAAAGGAAAGAGAGAGGAAGTACAGTAAATCCTGCACTCCTCAGCTCTCTGCCAAAATTCAGTTTCTATAGACTGTGCATGAGACTCGCTACTGTGCTGTGTGATGAGGGCAAAGGGAACTCATTGAGACAAGGTGCACCTGCTAAAACTGGCACTAAAACTACTGCAAATCAGTGGTGCCCAGCACAAACAGAAAGCAAGTCTTTGTTCTTCTGACACAAGAGCACTCCTTTACTGCGAGTGCCACATACAGCTCCAGCATTTATAAGCAAAAGAAAAGAAACTGGCCAAGGGATTTGTATTAAAATAAAGATTACAGATGGCAGCGTGAAAGGAAACGGCAAATGTACCAGTGAGTCCCATGCCCAGCCAAGCTCTCCCAGAGCAGCCCTTCCTCTGAAGGAGAACTGCAAGGAGACATCCGAGCCAACAGTTTCTACAGCAACTGCAGAAGCAGCAGCTCAGTGATACTCAAAGCCTGCAGTAACTGCAGAAGCATCAGTAAATGGATACTCCAGCAGGAACATCTGACAGTGTCACCTGGGCTCCCTCCACCTCCCTGGGCAATCCATTGATCCCAGCCTGCTGAGCTCAACTCTGTAACTGCTCATTTCTCTGCAAACACTTCTGAATCCTCTTTACCCTTCATATCCCTTCAGTGCACTTGTCCCCCTTCAAAATGTCATGGAATTTGACACAGGCATAAGAGAAAGTTTTGTAGACACGGTGCTGGAGGGTGACTGTCCTCAGCCTGCTGTGTGCAGGGCTGCTGCAAGTCCTCAGGAGGGTGGAATGCTGTTATGACAGTGGCACTGGGTTTGTGCTGCACCACTAAAAGCCCACTTGGAAGCATCTCAACAGGAACCAAAACAGAGGCTGGTTACCACCCAACTGCACAGAAAGAGCAGAGCCATTTGTAACGTGGCTGCTTCAACACTGGTGTGCAGAGGCCATATTAAGGAACAAAACATTGCACTTGGGACATTTCTCAACTAAGAACTGTCATTCACTGAAGGGTGTTTAGGGCAGGACATCTCTCATTACCCTTTGAAGAACCTGCTGTAGATTCTCACAGTTACAACTTCATCAGTTTCATATCAACACCCTTTGTAGGAGTTACGGAAAAACTCTGCAGTTCTACTTTGTGTTTCACACTGAAACTTGGCATGAAGCTCAGGCTCCTGACCCACAGCAAGAAGTTAAACAACCCTGCTCGTTTGTTTTTAGAAGGGTCAGGAAGTTTCCAGTTTCAGGCTCATCAGTGCTGGGGGTGGAAGGGAGCAAGATGTCCAGTCACAGCTCGGGGACATGCAGTGTTCAACCCCTCTGCAAAGGACAGGCTTGAGCAGGGACCTTCAAAGATGTACTTCATAAACTGCTCTTTTTATTAGTTTATTACATGAGGCCACATCCACAAAACCAGATTTTTGGTCAGGAGTTCACTACTTATATAATACTGACTCCTCCAGCTACCTGCTTTAAACAATATCCTTTATCTCCTGGGCTAACACAAGGAAAATGACTGAATTCCCTCAAAAGATAAAGCAGACTGTAAGAAAATAGTGTAAAAGAATCTCCTTCCCACACTAATGGTAGTAGAAAAGAAATATAAAAGCAAACATATTTTGTTTTTATCTTTGTGCCTTTTATCATGATTGTTTCAGATAGCACCATCACTATTGTGACAGTTGTTTTTTCTAAAATGTGAGGAAGTATGAAATCTAAAGTGGAAAAGTGTCTTATAAGTTGTTAAAGCATCAGCATGCAAAGATGACTTCTAGATCAAATTTATTCCTTAGCAGGCTAGTTTTGAAGAAATAAAGAGCACAGCTCCAGACAACCATCTTTTAATACAAATTAGTATTAAAAAGTTACTTATTTAGCAACTACAAGCAGTGTCAGGTTCCACATAATTTGCTAAGACTAAGAAGTCAACCCAATTTTTTTAAATTGTGAAAATATCCCAGTTACAGGAGGTTCTTAAGCAGCTCCAAGGTGGGAGTCATGATTCTTTTCTCTTACACAAATTTAGACAACTGTGTTCTCTCTCCAGCCTCCTGGCCATCTGTAGAGATGAGGAGGTGTGTACAGATGTGGGCTCAGAGCAGAACAAGCTACTTCTCTGAGCTCATATTTTTGGCAGTCACCAATTTCACCCTCACCCACCAGAAGCAGAGAAGTTATCAGTTTTGTCTCCTCCCCCTTTCCCAGTATTTGCCTTTCTTCCTGGCTTTTCTAGAACACTTGTCACCATATTTACCAGAGTACAGTTATCACTGGGTTTAAAATAACAGGTTTTTCTAAGACAGAGCAATATTTCTGGTCTTCATAGGGGAACTGCAGACACAAAGAAATTAAATTGTGTGGTAAATGAAGAGCAGAACCTGAAAAGGTGCCAAATTCCCCTAATCAATACTTGCAGGTTAATCACCAGACACATTCCCTGGATCGCAGGGTTGCTCAACGTCTGGCAGTGAAAGGTTTTACCCACTGGGCTTTTCAACAGTTTCCAGTTTGAGAAGGAGTGCTCCCAGTTACCCAGGACACCCCATCCCCGCTCCCACGTGTAGGCAGCAGTGCATTTCCAGCCTGGTGCTGCCCTTTAAGGTCACCCAAATGGCACAGCTGATCACTTTAAAGAAACAGATTAAGTCTCTCTGTGATGGAAGACTTGGACAGCATGACTGGGTAACCTAAGAAGCCCTAATCTGTTAGCCAAGTCCAATTATCCAGACATCAAATCAAAAGATCATGAAGCATTAGGACCTGAATAACTGCTCACCAAACTGCTTTAGCTCTCTGAAAAGATAATCACTAAGAATCTCTGACATGGAAAAGGGGTCCTTCAAAGCAGAGGTGGGGAGAGATCAGTCCTTGGGCATTCATGTTTCTCATCCTCTGTTGACCTAAACCAGCTAAAGAGTAAAAGGGCAGAGACTGGAGTAGAAATCCAAATGTTCTGAGTCTGTATCTATGCATTTACCAATTCCAGCAGATACCCGAGATGACATCTGAGATCTCATTTCTCTGTTTAGGAAAGGTGTTTGAAGCAAATAAGATGAGCCCAAACTCCTTCACTCCAGTGAGAGTCCAGGCACCAGCTCCAGTAAGTTCTCAGGTAGGATTTCAACCTGGTTTACTTAAGGGAAAAAAACATCTCCAGTTCTCACTGCCCTTATTGTTCAGCAAAGCCAAGAACTGAGGCCATACAAATTTTTCTTTTTCTTTGTTTCAGGGTGTTTAGAGTTACAACATTCAGCTACAGTGTTGCCCATTAACAGAAGATCCCACGTAAGCACATTTTTCATGTCTTTATATGAAAAGAGAAAAACAAAAATTAGCCAGTCAGGTCTCTAGAATCCACCTCCATGGTAAAATACAACCCAACCTGAAATGCCTCTTACTCATCTCCTCCAGATCAGTCCAGGTTTGGCTCTGTGATGCACAACTACCACAATATATAGTATTATGGCGCTAAACACTTCCCAGATTTTTATGGGTACCTTCCATTCCTCAGTTTTCTCTATAAGCATTTTATAGTCTTTCATATCATCCTTTACGGATTCCTTTGCAACCCCCTTCAACTTTCCTACCTGGAGATCCATGTTCTCTACTTGTTCCATCATACCACAACCCACAGCTTTGCAGTGGCTGTGTGTATTCTCTGGTACTTCACCCCCTGAAGTCACAGGCTGAACACCTACAGCTCCCCCTTCTATTCCAGAGTCCTTTCCACTAAGGTAAATACACAAGAATTGTCACGTCATACATACAGCAATCAGGCAGAGCAGAGAAGGCAAAGTAGAAAAGCACTAAGTGCACAGAGGGTGAGAGAGCAAACTACAGCCCCCAGACTCACAGACAAAGGGCAATTTTCCATAGGCAAAGAGCTGCCCCTTCAGCACAGATGTACCAAAACCAGGAATAAATGACTGATTTTTCTACTTGTCTTCATACTGGAAAATCAGTGTCTTCACCCAGACTCAGCATCAGTCACACACCTACCCGAACATCACAGAGCTTCCTCAGCTGGAAAAACCAGCCACGCAGGTTGGGCCACTGCCACCTCTCCCCACCATGGCCAGAGAATTAACACAGAAATAGCTGTTATGTGCATTCAACTTCAAAACTGATCAGATGTTAACACATGTTAGTCACCACTCTCAAATCCACTGATAACATCCTGGTTGTTTTTATTGTTAATGGAAACATGCACAGCCCAACCCCAGGGATCTGATCTGCACAAGTGACTCGCTGGCCCCTTGGTGATCACGCTGCTGCTCTACCAGAAATGCAGCACAGCTGGCACTGAGTGCTGTGGGGCAGCCAGCTCAAGTGCTCCTTATTTTCTTTTTTAATAAAAGCTGTAATTGGCTTTTAAAGAGACTTATTTGTACGGTCTTAACCATAGGCCTTCACCCAGTCTTCAGGTGATGTGTTTGGTCCAGCTGCTAAGTAGGCTGTAAAAAGACCTTTCAAATCAAACACCTTTAGTCAGGTACATGCAAGCTGCCAAGTGTAAAACATCCCCTATTTCAATAATGGCAACTAGATTTAGTGGAGTGCAGCATGCTGGCTCATTTCCTTAATGAATTTGGTACATTCTCTTTATCAAGAGAGAGGCCATGTTTATGGAAAGGGTTAAATTGGTAACAGCAGCTGCTACACCATAGCAAAGGCCTTGCAACAATGAACATTTTATACCTCCTCCAAGATCAACCATGACTTCCCACAATCCACTGTTACAGCACCCTTCCCCTTTAAAACACAGACTAAAGGAGGTGTATCAGTTTCACAGTATCACTGAAACTTGGGTAAACCATTTTTTGGTGAGAACTCAGGGTGCTCAAAAAGATCCTGGGGTCAGTTCTGCCAAAGCAGCTCACAGGGGTGGTGGGCTGGGCCTCCCACACTCCTGGGGCTGCTCATGCTTCTCCAGAGGGCAGGTGCTGCCAGCTGAGAACTGGGCTTAGGGAAGAGTTTGTTTGGGGTCGTTATCAACTCAGTCCAATAGCTCAGGAGAAACACTTCCCCGCGGAACATCATCCCTGTGTCTCAGGGAACTCTAAAGATACTTGAGATGCTGTGCCAACACTCCAATCTGCTGTGTGACAAGTCAAACAAGGAATGTGTTTAGTGAAAGTGTCTCCCCTCCCAAGAATCAGAGAAAAAAGAGGGAGGCAAAGGCCCTAAACTCAGCCTGCCCTTTTCTGCTCCTGCTGGGGGGCAATTTCTATGAGGTAGCACCAGTTTCTCACCATTGAGTTCATTCACTGCCAAGCCAAGTGCCAAGTTCTGCTTCAATCACTGTTTCACGTCTTCAAAGTTTAATGTCTAAAATCTTATTCAGCTCTGGTTTATAAGACTTCTTCAAGGTCTGTGATCTCTCAAGCCTACCCACAAGTAAGAATGTTCTTACCAACCAGATACTCAAACATTTAATTTTTCAATACAGTCAATTTAGAGTAAACGCACAAAAAGAACAAGAAGCAGCAAAATTTAATTTGCTGGGATAGCCATACACACCCCGATTTTATTTTCTTTTAAAGCATACAATTAAGAATAATTCAATTCCCCTGTGTAGGCATTACATGAAAGAGAAACATTATTGTAAGAACAGCTCAGTGCTATTGGTACACAAACCTTACGGCAGATAAATTAGACCTCAGGAAAACAGCATATAATTTACATTTTGTTATGTCGATCACCAGGAGCATCTTAAGGCTCTTAAATACCATGCCAAACCACAACATAAGGGAACTAATGTAAATCAACCCATGTGGCAGGATCACTTAAGTTTCCACAGCCCAAGAGAACATCTAAAATGGATTTCACATGATTATTCCTCTTCAACATCCATTAACGCCTTTCATTTACCAGCATGCTACAACAATATTTACTACAAGAGCTACAAAGTTTTGCATAGTTCTAGAAAAAAATTATGTAAAACAATGGCACTAATTAATCCCTGGCCTTTAGTACTTGAGAAGCCAATGGGCAAATGTGCAGGTGGCCCAGAAATGCAGCGGCCCCGCTGAGCTGGCTGGAAAATCCAGCCTTGGATGAGTCCCAGGTTCTTGGGTTTAGCAGCAGAGGGACAGAGCAGCCCAGGACCATGCTTTACACAGCTGCCACAAAGAGCAGAACAAATGACATACCCTGAATTTATTCTTCCCTATAGCCAGCACCTCGTCCACATTCCGGTACCACACGGGAAAGGTCAGGATGGGCATTCCAAAGGAGAACTGAGCACAAGGCAACAGCCCAGCACGGCACAAGGACTCTCTGTCCTCTCCCATCCCATGATGTTTTACAGTGAGACCACCAGAAACATAAGGTAATTTAGCTACAAAATGAAGTCCAGAAATCCAAAGAGCAACATGTTTACTCACTCATATAATTAACAAGAATTCCTCTGCAGGTTTCTTGTTAAGGGACATGAATTGAGGTTCCCAAAGAAGTTTAATAGGAATACTGTCCCTCTGTGAGCTGGCACAGCCACAAACGGTGACTGTTCTCTGTCATCAGTGCTCACTGAAAAACTTGCACGTAAGAAAGAAAAACTACGCAAGTGCCAAGAACCCTAGAAGTACAACTGAAAAAATATTGTTTCTGGCCTTGTAGCTTGTATCAATTATTGCTTTTAACAAAAGATATCAGCAAATATCAGGTAGGGCAGCTCAGGCTTGTTCTTCCTTAAACCTCAAGTACAAAGTTTCTGTTTTTCAAATCATGCTGTGAGCGCAACTAACATACTCAAACTCTAGTTTCTACAGAAGGGTTTGAGACTTAAATTTTTCTGCTCTTTAAATCTGCATCAGTTTTTCATATTGCTTCAAACAGGAATTTTCCTTTTGGTTTCATCCCTGCAGCACATTCAGCAGCAATGCAATCTTCACTTGCCAACACTGCTGGGTTACAGCAAATCCAGGACACTACACCAGCCAAGTGCTGCTTATGTGGGCGTTGTTACAAAAGTCCTCCCTCCCCCAGTCCCCATAAAGTGAGGTACAGACCCCAAAATGCCCTGCTGAGCTCTGCTGTTGGCATGGGGAGACACTCCATAAATCTGAGCTCACCAAGAGCTTGAAGGGAGCCCAGTGAAGCGCTGACTGACCCCTACACCCTCCCCCAGCACCTCCCTCAGCGACCCAAACTTCCCAGGTACCTCCCCCTTAACTGCTCCCAGTGTTCCCCTCACCCAGTCCAGTCTACAAAATGCACAAACTGCCACAGTTTGACTCTTTCCATATTCACACTTACACACGCTGGCCACTTGCAGGTGTCTGCACATCACCCCAGCCCGGGGCAAACTTCTATTCTCTGTTTTAACAGACACTCAAACATGCTCAAGGTGACTTTTTACATACTCAGAAGCTTCTTATCCAGCCAGAGCCTTTCCCTCTCCTCTCCTTCCAGCCATGGATGTGCTCTTCAAAGAGCTCTATTTACATGCCAAGTTACAAAGTTCAGCTGCTTCCAAAGCAACGTGGAAAAACTGCAGCTTTTATGATTCTACAGTGAGGTTTTTCACAACATGAAGCAGCTTCTTTGACTACTTTTTTAGGGGATTTTTTTTTTTTTATTTCCAAACAAGATTTCACAGTTCAAACCCCAGAAAATCTCAGTCCACCCACAGGCCTCTGAGGAACAGAGGGGCTTCAAAAGAGAGCTCTGTGACCTTAAGCATCATGTTCCTGAATGAACTTCCATGGGAAAACTGCTTACAGGTCAGAAACAAGGGTCACCAAAATCCCCATGTCCACTGGATTTTAAACCGTTCCTCTAATGTTTAGGCCTGGCATAGCCTGCCTTATGTCATCTTCTGTTGTACCTTTCCATTTGCTTACCTTGGTTCTCTTGCTTCTGAACCTTTGGTCTGGAATTAGTCGTGTCTGAAATTCCTTCTTCTAGGACAACCCCCAGGGCTGTATTTGGTCACTTCAGCACCATTCCTAAGAAATACCCCTGGGGCTCCCCCAGTCCCCAACACACAAGTATTTCTAGATAGAATCTTTGTCCAGTGCCCCAAGAAATTAAGTCCTAGATTTCCACCCCGTATTTAGCCAGTCACCCTCATGGAACAAGAACTGCCACTTCATCAGCATCTTCTTTGTGCAGAGATGTCAATATTGCCAATAGTTCAGTAGCAACAACTAGTCTGGATGAACAGCCCTTTATAAAATTAGGACTAACCAAATCAGCAACACTAAAGATTCTGTTTGAACTAGAAATGCCAAAGCAGCACCAGACTGGCACCCTCAATGACGAGACTCTGAGAAACAGAGAACTGAAAACATTAAAACTTCACTATGAGCAATCCTTATCCACTCTTCTCCACATCTCTCCCTTCATTCTACACCAATGCGAAGCAAAGGAAAATGACTGGAAAGTTTCAGAGAGAAGAAAATGCTACATGCCAAGAACTTCCAGAGGCAAGTCCAACTTCCCAAAAACAACCAGGAATTTAGTAGAAGCTACAGCCAGCCCCACTCTGCTGACATGGGTTTCTCCTTCCTCACTACACCAGCAGGAAATAACACACCCAGCTTTCCCACCTTTCTGGTGGCCCAGTGAAGAGGTGGCTGTTTAAATTCTTGGAAAACACTTTTGCTTTTCAGACACCAAGAGCAATGACCTTGTGCACATACAGGAATAGAGCAATGCAGCCTCCCCAGAGACACTGCCAGGCCTGCCTCCCTCCCTTCCCATTCCAAAAGTTTTTACGGCCCCCCCTCCAAGTACAGACAGCACTGCTCCATCCTCCTTCCTTCCTTCCTCTCTGCCTCCACTGCTGCTTCCTTTGGGTCTCAAAAATGGTTACCATGTCTAAAAATCAAAGAAAAATAGACCAAGTTTGGCAAACACTCCTTTCTTCTCTGCTCTTTCTAAGGATGCTAGAAAGTATTGTGCATGAGTGGAGGAAATTATTTTCATTTTCTGTCTTTACCCTACAAGGCCAGGCTTCAAATGCTTGCAAGAACGCCCAGCCATTATAAATTAGGTTAAATAGCCCAGCTATTTTAATTAACTTACAGTTTCACAAACATTTTTTGGAACTGGAGATCTGAAATACCTGATGTTCCTGACAACAATCCCCACTTAAGTCTGTCTTTGCATTAATCACACTTAGCATTTCTGAGTTTCCAGGACAAAGTACAATAAAACATTCTAAAACTGTTAGCAAATTATAGGGCATAGATGAAGAAAAAAAATAATTCAGACACATCCAGAACCCCCCACATTACACATTTTCTGTTCTGCCATACCCTGGGCAGGAGCTGTTTGGAATGTTTGCTCTCTTGTTTCTGTAAATCACATGGCACCATTTTCAGAGCCATGTAAATAAATAATAAGACATTTAGACAGATAATGCATATTTCTACTTTCACTCAAAACTCAAGTTTTGCTTCACTCAATAGCCCTCATTTCACTCCCTGGTTATCCCTGTCCCACTCTCACTTCCAGAAAAAATAGCAGGTTAATGATTACCACAATCCAGAGCAGGACGAACATGGAATAAAAGAGGAAAAACCCCAAACTATGAACCGAAACACTACTGAGTGTCCCCAAAGCTCCCGGGGGGACGGGGGGAGATGTTCCCACCGGGGGAGCCCCGGGGGCAGCCCCGCAGCACACCTGGCACTGCCTGGGTACGGCACCCCTGCACAGGTGAGGTGCTTCTGCACAGGTGAGGTGCTTCTGCACAGGTAATGCACCCCTGCACAGGTGAGGTGCTTCTGCACAGGTAATGCACCCCTGCCGATAGGTAAGGCGCCTCTACACAGGTAACGCGGTCCCATACACGTAACGCACAGGTAAGGCCCCCTGCCGACAGGTGCGCGGCCTCGCACAGGTAAGGCACAGGTAAGGCGGCCCCGCACAGGTAAGGCACAGGTAACGCGGCCCCGCACAGGTAGCGCGGCCCCGCACAGGTAGCGCGGCCGCCGCCAGCGGAAGGGCGGCCCGCACTCGGTGCCACCGCATCCCCCCC